>CAUPSL010000767.1:52500-95000 GCA_963514005.1 Raja brachyura | reverse complement strand
GGGAAAAAAACGGTCAATATGACCGAGTATTGGCACCTTTCTTGTTTTACACACCTTATATATTAATTCTGATTAAAAAATAGAAAAAAAAGTGCTTTCAATAATACATTTTATACGATTGGCTAAATTCTCTTTTTTTTTTTTTTCGTTTTTTTTGTTCGAGTTTTGCAATCTGGAAGGAAAATATATTTTTTTTGCATATGACATTAAATATAATCCTTACAGTACACCATGCAACGTCATGCGGAGGATGAGAAAAATGCACCTTTTAAATATATATAATACTTCTTTTGTTCAATACCTCTGCACAGCTTTTTTTTTTGTGTTGTTGTGTTGTTTTTTTTTTCGAATTTTGTTTCGAATTTCACCCCCCCCCTACGTTTTTGGAAATTTCTTACACCAGCCAGTCAGCTTTTTGCCCGTTGAGCTCACGCACGGTTTCTCCGGTCCACTGGGAGGTTGGCGAACTTGCGTCAAAAGTCTCTCGTTCATTCGCGTTTTGTCTTTTTTTTTTTTTTTTTGCTTCTTCAATCTTGTCATCTTCAGCAAGTCTTTTTTTTTGTCTGCTTTTTTTTGAGGGGGGGAGATTCCGCTTTTTGTTCAGGAAGATGGAGGGGGTGGGGGGGGGGGGTGGGTGGGGTGGGGAGGGAAGAGTGGGTATGTCCTCGTTTTTTTTTTTTCGTCTCTCGTTTTGGAGCTCGCTCTCCTTCAGTTAAGAGATCTGGGAGCAAACGAGATGGCCAAAGAGGAGCATGCTGATGGAGGAGGGGAGAGGGTCATGATGCCGATGGTGAGCGAGGAGGGGGGGGGGGGGGGGGGGGACGGAGAGGGGTGAAGAGGAGAGGACGGAGGCAGAAATGAGGGAGAGGGAGGGAGGGGGAGGCAGGGAAGGGACGGTGGGAGGGGATTTGAGAGAAGAGGGGGCAACAAGGAACAAAGCAGGTGGAGACGAGGGGGTGGGACGTAGGCAAGCAAAGGAAGGCTGAGCAATAATGGGTGGGGTAGACAGATTGTAGGAGCGGGCAAGGAAGGGGGGGTGCGAGCGGGATGAGAGGCAATGCTTTGATCAAGGTGGTGAAGAAGGGGGGGATAGGAGGGGGTGAGTCGTGCTGGGGGATGGGTGGGGATGTGAGATTCACTAGTTGACCGTGACGGCCTCCAGTTGCATGTATCTAGAAATCACTGGACTGTCCTTATAATTATCTGTGAGTAGAGAAGAGAGCAAAGAATGGCTCAGGGACAGTTTTGATCTCACCTCGCTCTTGCAATTCAGGCATGCAGCATCCGAGGCTGAATGCTCCACTTCACACAGAACATAGAGATTTTTTTTCTTTTTTTTAAAAAAAGAAACTTTTTTTTTCTTGCTGTTGTTTTTTTTTGTGTTCAACATGCACCAAGGCAACGTATTCACTTGCTTATTGCTTGCGATGGAGTTCCATGCATTGGGATGGGGAGACGGTGGGAGGTTGAAGGGGAGAGAATCCCACTGCACTGGCTCAGAAGGTCACTTGCTTCAAACTGTGTGTGTGCGCGTGCGTGTGCATTTGTGTGCATGTGCATGTGCCCGTGTGTGTTTGCATGTGTGTCCTTAAGTGTGCATGTGTGTGTTGAATGTTTGTCCTTCTCTGTGTCTGTGTGTGTGTGTCTATCTGTGTGTGTGAATGTGCGTGTGTGTGTACGTGTGTACGTGTGTGTACGTGTGTATGTATGTGTGTGTGTGTGTGTGTGTGTATATGCGTCTATCTGAGTGTGTGTGTGTGTGTATGTGTGTACGTGTGTGTACGTGTGTATGTATGTGTGTGTGTGTGTGTGTGTGTGTATGCGTCTATCTGAGTGTGTGTGTATGTGTGTGTATGAGTCTATCTGTGTGTGCATGTGTGTGCATGTGTGTGTGTGAGTCTATCAGTGTGTGTGTGTGTGTGTATGTATGTGTGTGTGTGCGTGTGCATGCGTGCATGTGCGTGTGTGTGTGTGTGTGTGTGCATGTGCGTGTGTGCATGTGCGTGTGTGTGTGTGTGTGTGTGCGTGTGTGTGTGCGTGTGTGTGTGCGTGCGTGCGTGTGTGTGCGTGTGTGCGTGTGTGTGTGTGCGTGTGTGTGTGTGTGTGTGCGCACATTTCATTCACCCTGAGTGTGTCCCTGATCTGGAGTCACATAGCGCTGTGGGTAAACCTGCAGCTCGCCTGCCTAAAGACTCATCCCTCTGCGTAAGTCAACCTTGCTTCTCGCTTTCTCAGTCCCGTGAAGGTTGCAGTGAGATGGGCTGGGGGGGGGTGGGGGGGGGAGAGAGGGGGGGGGAGAGGCCAAGGAAGTGGGTACCGAAATGTCCTTTACTTTAGAGAAATCCCACCGTGCTGTCCATTTTGGTGGCATGAGGGATCGGGCTGAGGGTCAGTTCCTCGAATAAGCCACCGTCTTGGCACAAATGTAACCGGTTTATTTTTCCATCAATTAGAAGATGCTTCATCAGTCATTTGGTATTTGCTACCTATTGTCCAAACAATGGGCCTCATTGTTTAATATTCTTTGTAAATGCTTCATTGTCCTAAAGAGATATATATATCTATATATACCCATATAGATAGAGATGCATACACACACATATATATATATTTATATATATGTATTTCCCTAAAAAAATATTTCCCACTCTTTTTTGTCCATGCTACAAGATGGATGGAATGGGTGAGTGGGGGCGGCGAAGTGGGCAGGGTGAGTTGTATGGCGATGTGACTGGAGACAATCTCAGCGCATTCCCACTCATGCCCGAAATGTTGTTCAGGCTCCTCGACTTTTCGTAACCTTGGGGTTTCAAAAAAGAAGAGAAGAAAGCATTTTTTGAACAGTTACCAAAACTAATGAATGAGCGATCTGAACTCTGAGACACGGGGCA
This sequence comes from Raja brachyura, assembly GCA_963514005.1. The sequence goes on along the minus strand of CAUPSL010000767.1, from coordinate 92,109 downwards.
ACTCTCTGGGGCAAGTCCACGCACGCACGCACGCTCGTGTCCACACTCACGCTCGCGTCCACACTCACGCTCGCACACTCTCACACGCGGACACTCGCGTCCACACTCATGCACGCACACTCACGCGCGCACACTCACGCACACACACTCATGTCCACACTCACGCGCGCACACTCACGCTCGCACACTCACGCGCGCGCACAGCTGCGTCCACATTCACGCGCGCACTCACGCGCGCGCACTCACTCGCTCACAATCATGTGCGAACACTCGCCTGCGCACACTCACGCGTGCACACTCACGCTCGCACACTCATGTCCACACTCACGCACGCACACTCACGCTCGCACACTCATGTCCACACTCAAGCGCGCACACTCACGCTCGCACACTCATGTCCACACTCACGCGCGCACATTCAAGCTCGCACACTCACGCGCGCGCACTCATGCACACACACTCGTGTCCACACTCACGCGCTCACACTTACGCACGCATGCATATGCATGCACAATCATGTGTGAACACTCGTCTGCGCACACTCACGCGCGCACACTCATGCTCGCACACTCATGTCCACACTAACGCGTGCACACTCACGCTCGCACACTCATGTATGCATGCACAAGTGCGCGCACAAGCTCGTGCTCCCGTTCACTCACACAGACGCGCACGCACACTTGCGCTCACACTCACGTTCACACTCATGCATGCAGGCACACATATGCACACGTGCACGCACTCATGCTCAGACTCACACAGGCATTCACACACGCACACACATACACAAACACACATGCGCACACACACACACACCTGCATGCGCGCACGCACACTCGGAGAGAGACAAAAACCACATCTCACCTCCACTCTCCACTACAAACTGTCTGGGTTTGGTATGTATTTTTAAGCAGGTCTTGTTCTAGAGGGGGAATAGCTCTTAAATGATCCCCTGATATCCCACTCAATGTTCCGCATTACTCTACCAAGTGAACTAGATACAATTTCCCAGAAGATATCACTCACAATCTTCACAAGGTCATAAGTTCAAGGGGCAGAATTAGGCCATTCGGCCCATCAAGTCTACTCCGCCATTCAATCATGGCTGACCTATCTCTCCCTACTAACCCCATTCTCCTGCCTTCTCCCCACAGGGTCTGCCACTCCGTACTGATCAAGAATCCGTCAGTGTTCCCTCCTTAAAAATACCCAAAGGCTTGGCCTACAATCTTTTCTCATGTTTCTTATATTTTAACTTTCTTTTACAAGACAGAAGGTTGTTCCGCCCAATGGTTTCTCGGTCGGCGGACAGTTCATTCCCGTCAGTCCCACATTCCCGACTTAGTTCCTTCTGACCTGTTCTTCCCTCCGAGCCCTTCAGCGAAGCCTGATCACCCCCCATCCATCGACACTAGAGGGTCAAGTCATGTCTGAGATGTCCAGGAATTGGTGGAAACTGGAGCACCCGGGGAAAGCCCCTCTGTCATCGGGGCAACATGCAAACTCCACACAGACAGCATCTGTGGGGTTTTTTTGCTCAACTCGCATCAGGGCATTGCATTCATTTGCTTATTGCCTGCAATGGAGTTCCCTGCATTGGAATGGGAGAGAAGAGGGATGAGGTGGGGCGGTGGTCGAGCTACAACCTAACGGCGCCAGAGACCCAGGTTCGATCCCGACCACGGGTGCTTGTCCCTATGGAGTTTCCACCTTCTCTCCCGCCCGACCTGCATGGGTTTCCTCCGAGATCCTCGGATTCCTCCAACTCAGTCGGCCGAAGGGCCACTTGCCTTGATGGATCTCCGAACGAGACTCAACTGAACTGCATCCGTAGAAAACCCACGAAGGTCACGGGGAGAACGTACAGACAGCACCCGTGGTCAGGATCAAACCTGGGTCTCTGGCGCTGGGAGGCAGCAGCTCAACTATGGGAACACACCCTTTAGGAATACACCCCTTAAGGATTTGAGTGCAAGACCAGGGAGGTTCTACTGCAGTTGTACAGGGTCTTGGTGAGGCCACACCTGGAGTATTGCGTACAGTTTTGCTCTCCTAATCTGAGGAAAGACATTCTTGCCATAGAGGGCGTACAGAGAAGGTTCACCAGACTGATTCCTGGGATGGCAGGACTTCCATTATGAAGAAAGACTGGATAGATTCGGCTTGTACTCGCTAGAATTTAGAAGATTGAGGGGGGATCTTGTAGAAACTTACAAAATTCTTAAGTGGTTGGACAGCACAGGCTAGATGCAAGAAGATTGTTCCCAATGTTGGGGAACTCCAGAACAAGGGGTCACAATTTAAGGATACGGGGGAAGTCTTTTAGTACCGAGATGAGAAGATCATTTTTCACACAGAAAGTGGTGAATCTGTGGAACTCTCTGCCACAGAGGGTAGGTGAGGCCAGTTCATTGGCTATATTTAAGAGTTAGAGGCCATTCGGCCCTTCGAGGCCATTCGGCCCTTCATGGCTGATCATCCAACTCAGTATCCCGTACCTGCCTTCTCTCCATACCCTCTGATCCCCTTAGCCACAAGGGCCACATCTAACTCCCTCTTAAATATAGCCAATGAACTGGCCTCAACTACTCTCTGTGGCAGAGAGTTCCAGAGACCCACCACTCTCTGTGTGAAAAAAGTCCTTCTCATCTCGGTCCTAAAGGATTTCCCCCTTATCCTTAAGCTGTGACCCCTTGTCCTGGACCTCCCCAACATCGGGAACATACTTCCTGTATCTAGCCTGTCCAACCCCTTGAGAATTTTGTAAGATCCCCTCTCAATCTCCTACATTCTAGAGAGGATAAACCGAGTCTATGCAGTCTTTGTTCATAAGACAGTCCTGACATCCCAGGAATCAGTCTGGTGAACCTTCTCTGCACTCCCGAGAGATGGGTCAACCATGATTGAATGGCGGAGTAGACTTGATGGGCCGAATGGCCTAATTCTGTCCCTATCACTTATGACCTGATGAGTATAAGGGTCTGAAGAAGGGTTTTGGCCCGAAACGTCGCCTATCTCCTTCGCTCCTTTGATGCTGCTGCACCCGCTGAGTTTCTGCAGCCATTTGCATACCCATAGAATATAAGGGAGTTTGAATGGATTCCACCCCTTGAATTCCAATTGACAATCTCCAAACTCAATGTGAAAATACATACTGTAACTCCTGCCATGGGTGAGATTTTATTTCAGCTTCCCAATGATGTTAAGGGGAATTTGTAAATATTGTAAATATTGTGTTCTTGTGCCCAACTCCCTCCTAACCCTTCGATCTCTCCACTGATTGAAATTTGTTTTGATCGGAAGGTAACGCGCCCCCTCGAAAATCTTCCTGCCCAGAGAGTTTGTAGGAAAAGGTGAATCGGGAACTTCCACCAGGGAGTTTTAAGATGTCTCAGAGGCAGTGGCAACATCAGTCATCCCCAATCATGCACGCATGCGGCTATGAGGAGCGTTGCACATTCTGTACACAAAGAGCACATACATATGAACCACAAGACCACTGGCAGAGCTTCTGGAGCTTGCGTATTAGCCAACCCCTCTCCTCGGTACCAAAAGGACTCCCCCCGCCCCCCCGTCCCCCCCGTCCCCTTCACCGGCCACAGCAACCGGCAATTTCGGCCACCTCCAGGAACATACTCAACGCACCCCCCCATGTTGACCGTCCGAGAGGTGGGCTTCGGAATGGACCTCCGCCAGCAGAGGGCAGTCAACGCCGTTGAGGGGGGGAGCTGGACATGAGAACCTACTCAACTCAACGCAACTCAACTCCAACCAATGGACAATTCCCAAGCAACGGAAGAATGGCCTCCTGGCAGAACCTCTGTCGGTAGACCTCAAATCTCCCTCCCCCCCCTTCCCCCCCCCCTCCCCCCCCCCTCCTTCCCCCCCCCCCCCCTACCCCCCCCCTCCCCCCTCCCCCCCCCCTCCACATCTGGGTGGCCAACAACCAGGCTACTTCTGACCAACTCTCCAATCGTGGAATACCATATAACCATATACCAATTACAGCACGGAACCAGGCCATCTCGGCCCTTCCAGTCCGTGCCGAACACTTACTCTCACCAAGTCCCATCTACCTGCACTCAGACCATACCCCTCTATTCCCTTCCCGTCCATACACCTATCCAATTTATTTTTAAATGATAACATTGAACCTGCCTCCACTGGAAGATCATTCCACACAGCTACCACTCTCTGAGTAAAGAGGTTCCCCCTCATGTTGCCCCTAAACTTTTGTCCCGTAATTCTCAAATCATGTCCTCTTGTTGGAATCTTCCCTACTCAATGGAGGTGCGCAGCAAGGGACCGCAGATGCAGGTTCACACCGAAGGTTAGACACAAAATGCTGGAGTAACTCAGCGGGTCAGGCAGCGTAGAGTTATAGAGTGATACATTGTGCAGACAGGGCCTTTGGCCCAACTCTCCCACTCCGGCCAACAATGTCCCACCTACTCTAGTCCCACTTGCCTGCATTTGGTCCATAACCCTCCAAACCTGACAATAGACAATAGACAATAGACAATAGGTGCAGGGGTAAGCCATTTGGCCCTTCGAGCCTGCACCGCCATTCAATATGATCATGACTGATCATCCAACTCAGTATCCCGTACCTGCAGATCCTCGGGCTATCTTCAATCAAACCTCACCGGGACTTTATCTTGCACTAGACTTAAATCATGCATCTGTGCATCATGCATCTTCTCCCCTCTCCCAGTCAGGCAAGAGGTACAGAAGTGTGAAAACGCACACACCTCCAGATTCAGGGGCAGTTTCTTCCCGGCTGTTATCAGGCAACTGAACCATCCTATCACCAACCAGAGAGCGAACCTGAGCTGCCATCGACTTCATTAGAAAGCCTCAGACTATCTTCAATATCTTGCACCATAGACAATAGACAACAGGTGCAGGAGTAGGCCATTCAGCCCTTTGAGCCAGCACCGCCATTCAATGTGATCATGGCTGATCATCCCCAATCAGTGCCCCGTTCCTGCCTTCTCCCCATATCACCTGACTCTGGTATTTTTAAGAGCCCTATCTAGCTCTCTCTTTAAAGCATCCAGAGAACCTGCCTCCTCCGCCCTCTGAGGCACTGTCCTATCCATGTACCTGTCCAACTGTTTCTTAAATGATGGGATAGTCCCTGCCTCAACTACCTCCTCTGGCTGCTCGTTCCATACACCCACCACCATCTGTGTGAAAAAAGTTACCCCTTGGATTCCTACTAATTTGTTTTCCCTTCACCTATATCCTATGTCTTCTGGTCCTCGATTCCCCTACTCTGGGTAAAGGATTCTACCCGATCTACTCCTCTCATGATTTTACATCACTGGAGGTTTTGGGTCGAGACCCTTCTTCAGACTCTTCAACAGTCAGCCCCAAAACGCCACCTATTCCTTATCTCCAGAGATGCTGACCGACCCGCTGAGTTACTCCAACATTTTGTGTCTACCTTCCATGCAACACAGATTCTCGAACCCACCAGCCACTGGGAAATAAATACCTGGCCTGTCTCCGATAGGAATTTGTTCTGATAAATAGCAAAGCAGTGGTCAGACAACAGGGGGGTCGAGGGTGGGACAAGATTTATGGGGGGATCTTATAGAAACTTACAAAATTCTTAAGGGGTTGGACAGGCTAGATGCAGGAAGATTGTTGGGGAAGTCCAGAACAAGGGGGTCACAGTTTAAGGATAAGGGGGAAATCTTTTAGGACTGAGATGAGAAAAACATTTTTCACACAGAGAGTGGTGAATCTGTGGAATTCTCTGCCACAGAAGGTAGTTGAGGCCAGTTCATTGGCTATATTTAAGAGGGAGTTAGATGCGGCCCTCGTGGGTAAAGGGATCAGGGGGTATGGAGAGAAGGCAGGCACGGGATACTGAGTTGGATGATCAGCCATGATCACATTGAATGGCAGCGCAGGCTCGAAGGGCCGAATGGCCTACTCCTGCACCTAATTTCTATGTTTCTAGGAGGAATCGTTCAGGGGTAAGAGTTGGACAGACACACTGGTGGCAGCAAAGGCCATCGTAACTGCGATGCGGCAGAGGGAATGGCGTAGAGTTGAAGCTCAGGGATAGCAGTGGGACAGGTTATTGGGAGAATCCCGGTTTCCCCGAGTCAACTGGAACCTCGGTCCGTCCGCTAAAACCAAGCTCCCCTCTCGAGAGGTCCGCTATTGCAAGGGTTTACTGCTAATATATCCTACAGCCCTTTCCAATCTGAAGGGCGAGTTTTTTTTTTGCCAGGACTAGTGGGTCTGAGCTACAGGGAGAGGTTGAGCAGCCTGGGGCTCTATTCCCTGGAGCGCAGGAGGATGAGGGGTGATCTGATAGAGGTGTACAAATCCATGAGAGGAGTAGAGGTGAGGAGATTGCAACCATCACGTTGTAAGATCAAATAGAACAAGTTGTCCGACAAGGTCGACAAAAGTGCTGGAGAAACTCAGCGGGTGCGGCAGCAACTATGGAGCGAAGGAAATAGGCAACATTTCGGGCCAAAACCATTCTTCAGAAGGGTCTGAAGAAGGTCTGAAGAAGGGTTTTCGGCCCGAAAAACGTCGCCTATTTCCTTCGCTCCACGGATGCTGCCTCACCCGCTGAGTTTCTCCAGCACTTTTGTCGACCTTCGATTTTCCAGCATCTGCAGTTCCTTCTTAAACAGGTTGTCCGACAACTTTAGGCTGTGCGAGACGGGGGAGAAGAAGAAGAAGAAGAGGAATAGATCGGGTAGATATGTGATAAAGGGAGCAATGTTTAGTGCAAGATAAAGCCCAGTAAATCCTTTAGTTGTTGGTCAGATGCCTGACAACAGCTGGGATGAAACCGTCCCTGAATCTGGAGGTGTGCGTTTTCACACTTGGTGGGATAAGGGCCTATTTCCGTGACGCAAAACGGCACTATGGGAAATTCAGCAAAGGCTTGGTCAGATACGGGATTAACGTCACATTACAAAATAACCCTCAGAACCCTTTTTTAAAGGAGAGAGTACACGTTATAACACTCTTCGGGTGCAAACCAGCATCTGCACTTCCTTCCCACACAATTCTGTGTTGCCAGTGGCTCGTGTATTAGGAGATGCAGTCTCTCTCTGTGTGTTATATTTAGCCAGAGGAATGGGGCCTGTTAGTCCTCTGAGGCCCTCTACTGTGGTGTCTGCTTGAATGCCACTGATCCCCTGACGTGAGGGATTTGTTAACTGGGTTCAGGCGATCTGAGCTCCTGGTGGCATCTTCTTGGCTGTGTGTTGTGGCCTACCTCTACCTCACTACGTCCGGGCCAGAACCTTGTAGGTTCAGAGACCGCACCGGCAGCAGAACGCCTGGATAGAGTGCACTCGGAGAGGATGTTTCCACTAGTGGGAGAGTCTAGGACAAGAGCTCACAGCCTCTGAATTAAAGGACGTTCCTTTAGGCAGGAGATAAGGAGGAATTTCAACAGAAGGTAGTTGAGGCCAGTTCATTGGCTATATTTAAGAGATAGTTAGATGTGGCCCTTGTGGCTAAGGGGATCAGGGGGTATGGAGAGAAGGCAGGTACGGGATACTGAGTTGGATGATCAGCCATAATCATATTGAATGGCGGTGCAGGCTCGAAGGGCCGAATGGCCTACCCCTGCACCTAATTTCCATGTTTCTATGTTTCTATGAATTTCATTAGTCAGAGGACGGTGAATCTGTGGAATTCTTTGCCACAGAAGGCTGTGGAGGCCAAGTCAATGGATATTTTTCAGGGAGAGATAGATAGATTCTTGATTAGTACGGGTGTCAGAGGTTATGGGGAGAAGGAAGGAGATTGGGGTTAGGAGGGAGAGATAGATCAGCCATCATTGAATGACGGAGTAGACTTGATGGGCCGAATGCACAGGCTAGGATGCAAAATAAAGTATTTCACAGTGACATCTTGGTACAAATGACAATAATAAACTAGCCATGATTGAATGGTGGAGTCGGCTCGATGGGCCGAATGGCCTAATTCTACTCCTATCACTTATGACCTTGTGACTAATGACAACACCCATAGTCAGGATGGAACCCTGGTCTCCATGGTACTGTAAACATTGTGTATGTTTCCATTGCACCGTGTCGCCCCATTCGCAGTTTAATTGGCTTGGTATGTATGTAAAATTGTCCCTAGTATGTGTAGGATAAGGCGTGGGGATCGCTGGTCAATGGGGACTCAGAGGGCCGAAGGGCCTGTTTCTGCGCTGTATCACCTCAGCTTAAGGGGTTGGACAGGCTAGATGCAGGAAGGTTGTTCCCGATGTTGGGGGAAGTCCAGAACAAGGGGTCACAGTTTAAGGATAAGGGGGAAGTCCTTTAGGACCGAGATGAGGAAAACATTTTTCACAGAGAGAGTGGTGAGTCTGTGGAATTCTCTGCCACAGAGGGTAGTTGAGGCCAGTTCATTGGCTATATTTAAGAGGGAGTTAGATGTGGCCCTTGTGGCTATTGGGATCAGAGGGTATGGAGAGAAGGCAGGTACGGGATACTGAGTTGGATGATCAGCCATGATCATATTGAATGGCGGTGCAGGCTCGAAGGGCCGAATGGCCTACTCCTGCACCTATTGTCCATGTTTCTATGTTTCTATGAACCAAATCTATCACCGTTTAGTATTTTGTTTAGTTTAGAGATACAGAGCGGAAACAGGCCCTTCGGTCCACCAAGTCCGTGCCGACCAACGATCCCCCAACATTAACACAGACCAACATGCACTAGGGACAATTGACACTTATACCAAGTTGCAAACTCAAGCCAATTAACCTACAAACCAGTACGTACGTCTTTGGACACTGTTAGTTGTTGTTATTTGTTAGAACCAGCTGTTTGACCACAAGAACATCGCCAACTTGGCTGCTTCCATTTTCGCCAGCCGTCGCGTATTATTTTCATATTCTTCACCATAATGCCCCTGTCCCACTTAGGAAACCTGAGGTTTCCATGCGGTTCCCAGAGGTCTCCGGAGGTTTTTGTCGTTCTCCCTAATGGTCAAAACTGACAAAAACCTCCGGGAACCTCCGGGAACTGCACAGAAACCTTGGGTGGGGCACAAGGTCTCCAGAGGTTTCCGTTCAGGTTTCCTAGGGGCATTAGGCAAGGAGGCCAAGTTTAATCTCCTCAGCTATTCCTGCACAGACCGGAGATTTATCTATGGAATTAAATTATTAGTCCACTGCCACATCTGTGACGGGTGTTTTTTCTCTGTCAAGGGGGGGGGGGATGGGGTGACAAAATGTCATGCCATTAACCATGCTACCTCTAATAGACTTTTAATGACCAGCGCAGATGAGCGCACGGTTTTGATCTGACTGAGACAAGTTCTAATTTATTTGAAGAAATTAGAAATCTAAATTAAAATTTGAATTAATTATTACAACCCACATTAAATCTTAGTGACCATTATAGCTCTCGGCCTGCATTGTGTTGGCCGAATTTGAGATTACTGGGTTAGGGAGAGGTTTTATACGGGCAACGGGTGGCGCAGCGGTAGAGTTGCTTGTCCTCGTGGAGTTTGTACGCTCTCCCCGTGACCTGCGTGGGTTTTCTCCCAGATCTCCGGTTTCCTCCCACACTCCAAAGACGTGCACCTTTGTAGGTTAATTGGCTTGGTGTAAATGTAAAATTGTCCCTAGGGTTCGTAGGGTAGTGTTAATGTGCGGGGATCGCTGGTCGGCGGGGACACGGTGGGCCGAAGGGCTTTTTTTCCCCCTACGCAGGTGAATCCCATGCAGGTCACGGGCAGAACGTGCAAACTCCGCACGGGCATGCTGCCGTGGTCAGGAACGAACCCGTGTCTCGGGCGCTGTAAGGCAGCAGCGCGGCCACTAGGCACCCTGCCGCCCTTGGTGAGACTTCTGCTCGAAAGGCCAGTCGAGTTTTGGTGAGGACATAAGGAGGCCTCCAGGCCTCAGGGTAATTCCTGCACCTCCACTGGGTCATTTGCATAAGGCCACCAAACCATTCCTGATCTCAGCAGTCAGATGTAACCATATAACAATTACAGCACGGAAACAGGCCCTCTCGGCCCTTCCAGTCCGTGCCGACCATTTATTTTACCCTAGTCCCATCTACCTGCACTCAGACCATACCCCTCCATTCCCTTCCCGTCCATATGCCTATCCACTTTACTTTTAAATGTTAAAATCGATCCTGCCTCCACCACTTCTGCAGGAAGATCATTCCACACAGCCACCACTCTCTGAGTAAAGAAGTTCCCCCTCATGTTACCCCTAAACTTCTGTCCCTTAATTCTCATGTCATGCCCTCTTGTTTGAATCTTCCCTACCCTCAATGGGAAAAGCTTATCCACGTCAACTCTGTCTATCCCTTTCATCATTTTAAAGACCTCAATCAAGTCCCCCCCTTAACCTTCTGCGCTCCAAAGAATAAAGACCTAACTTGTTCAACCTTTCTCTGTAACTTAGTTGCTGGAACCCAGGCAACATTCTAGTAAATCTCCTCTGTACTCTCTCTATTTTGTTGACATCCTTCCTATAATTAGGCGACCATACTCCAGAATTGGTCTCACCAATGCCTTGTACAATTTTAACATTACTTCCCTACTCCTATATTCAATGCTCTGATTTATAAAAGCCAGCACACCAAAAGCTTTCTTTACCACCCTATCTACATGCGATTCCACCTTCAGGGAACTATGCACAGTTATTCCTAGATCCCTCTGTTCCACAGCATTCCTCAATTCCCTACCATTTACCATGTACGTCCTATTTTGATTTGTCCTGCCAAGTTGTAGCACCTCACACTTATCAGCATTAAACTCCATCTGCCATCTTTCAGCCCACTCTTCCAAATGGCCCAAATCTCTCTGTAGACTTTGAAAATCTACTTCATTATCCACAGCACCACCTATCTTAGTATCATCTGCATACTTACTTATCCAATTTTCCACCCCATCAACCAGATCATTGATGTACATGACAAACAACAGTGGACCCAACACAGATCCCTGAGGCACCCCACTGGTCACCGGCTTCCAACCTGACAAACAGCCATCCACCATTACTCTCTGGCATCTCCCATTCAGCCACTGTTGAATCCATCTTGCTACTCCGCCATTAACACCCAAAGATTGAACCTTCTTAACCAACCTTCCATGGGGAACCTTAACCATATAACCATATAACAATTACAGCACGGAAACAGGCCTTCTCTGCCCTTCCAGTCCGTGCTGACAATTTACAAAGGCCTTACTGAAAATCCATATAGACAACATCCACTGCTTTACCCTCATCAATTTCCCTAGTAACCCAGATGTGTAGGAAGGAACTGCAGGCGTTGGTTGACGCTGAAGATAGACACAAAATGGTGGAGTAACTCAGGAATGCCAGGCAGCATCTCTGGAGAAAACGAATGGGTGATGTTCTGGGTTGAGACCCTTCATTTGAGACCCGTCTCAAAATAAAACGTCAACTGGTCCTTTTTTCCAGAGATCCCGCCTGACACATTGAGTTACTCCAGCAGTGTATGTCTACCAGTTATCGCCAGTGTTTGACGTCAAAGTTGATCTCCCAATCAGCCAGGAAAAACAGACTCTCTCTTCATTATTACGTTGCCCTGTGTGTGTGTGTGTGTCATCTGTCTCCCACGTTACAATGGTGACCATTCTTTACAAAGCACTTGGGGCAAACTCTCAAACGGTCTTTCGGAGTCTCACAAGCCTTTCGTTCTCGCAACCCTCAGTTGGCCAAAGTTCTCGCCCATACCCAAGGAAGTCGGGATTAAGGGCTGGTCAAGGCTGTTACTCATCCCTGAGCAATGGGGGATCATTGTGGCCAATGGTTGTGGGGGTGGGAGGTATAGAAAATATGTCCATTGGCAACATCAGTCAGAGTAGCCTTCATCAGTCAGAGTATTGAGTATAGAAGTTGGGAGGTCATGTTGCAGTTGTCTAAGGAGTGTTTAGAGTATTGTGTTCAGTTCTGGGCACCATGTTGGTCAGCTGGAAAGGGTGCAGAGACAGTTTGCAAGAATGTTTAGAGGGTCCTTGCAACATTCCTATAGGGAGCTACGGGGAGAGGTTGAGTAGGCTGGGTCTCTATTCCCTGGAGCGCAGGAGGATGAGGAACGATCTTATAGAGGTGTACAAAATCATGAGAGGGATAGATTGGGCAGATGCACGGAATCTCTTGCCCAGAGTAGGTGAATCGAGGACCAGAGGACAATAGGTTTAAGGTGAAGGGGAAAAGATTCCATAGGAATCTGAGGGGTAACTTTTTCACACAAAGGGTGGTGGGTGTATGGAACGAGCTGCCAGAGGAGGTAGTTGAGGCTGGGACTCTCCCAACATTTAAGAAACAGTTAGACATGTGCAGGTTTGGAGGGATATGGACCAAACGCGGGCAGGTGGGACTAGTGTAGCTGGGACATGTTGGCCGGTGTGGGCAAGTTGGGCTGTAGGGCCTGTTTCAATGCTGTATCTCTCGGGGCATCTGGACAAGAGTGGGAAGAATGAGGACGTGGACAATGGTGGTCCACCACAGATGGGCAGAACCTACCTGCTGATGCATCAACCCAACCCAGAACATGGATACGTAGAAACATAGAAACATAGACAATAGGTGCAGGAGTGGGCCATTCAGCTTTTTGAATCAACACCGCCATTCCATATGATCATGGCTGATCATCCAAAATCCGTACCCCGTTCCTGCTTTCTCCCCGTATCCCTGGATTCCTTAAACCCTAAGAGCTAAATCTTACTCTCGCTTGAAAACAGCCAGTGAATTGGTCTCCACTGCCTTCAGTGGCGGAGAATTCCACAGGTTCACAACTCTCTGGGTGAAAAGGTTTTTCCTCATCTCAGTCCCAAATGGCCTGCCTACCCCTTATTCTTAAACTGTGTGACCCCTGGTTCTGGACTCCCCGGACGGAACATGGGTAAGGAACGCCACTCCATCGATCCTGCTCAGCAAGTGACCCGTCCCACCGACTCGAGAAGGTCTGGAGTCTCCTCACATTCCTGCCCGCTGACTCACTAATCGCATAGTAACAGGAGTAGGCCACTCGGCCCTTCGAGCCAGCACCGCCATGCAATACGATCATGGCCAACCATCCAAATTCAGTACCCCGGTTCCTGCTATCTCCCCGTATCCCTTGATTCCTTTCTCCCCGTAGCCCTAAGAGCTTCTCTCTCCCTCTCTCCCTCTATCGTTCATTCACCTCATCACGCTAATGCCACCCCTGCCAGTAACACAGAGATCTCGTAGCCCAGGGGAAAAGGAAAAGCAATGGCGGACACACGTGAGACAAGAGGATGTCGGAGATTATGTGATGGTTTGAGTGGGTGGAAGCCTTCATTCCAGCCCGCGCGCTGAATGCCCCTCTCCATTCCTAGTCATCTCTGGTTGCCAAACTCCATTGAGGGTCCTCGATGGTGACCTCAAAGCCACCGTTCAGAAGGTGCCACGCGACTCCGTCCCTGATCCAGGTTTCCTGGATGCCGTGAACAGTCGAAAAACATCCCTTTGATTTTATTTATAGATCGGTGTAACGTTTCGCCTCGCTTGCCCGTGGAGTTACAAAAATAACTCGGACGTTATCCTAGCAAGGTCTCAAGGGGGGGCTTGGGGGGGGGGGGTATAGGGGGGTGTTTCTGAAGGGTTGATGGCATTGTATATTAAAAAAAATTATTGCAGGGCTAATCTTATCTTGAGAAACCATGTATTAATTTCAGTTCCACGCCACTGCCGATCCTAGCGATAGCAGTTAGCCGGTGGGGGGGGGGGGGAGGGAGGGGGGGAGGATAATGGATGCCCCATCTGAGTGGTGGTTCCTTGTTCCTTGGTTTCCTGGTCCTCCAAAATATTCCAAATGGGATTTAAACTGGAGATGGTGGAGGGAGGTCTTAAGCCAGAAGATAGCTACCTTAAATTTAGTTGCATCTGGTTGGGTAACTATGGTAGTCGGGTGAAGGCTATTCCATGCGTTGGCCCTGGGCCAAGGTTTGGGGACAACACTAGGGTTTCAGGAGGTAGAGCGATTGTTAGCCAAGCTGCTGGGAATCCTGGCTTTTTCACCCCGGGGTCCGGTCCGCATCCACGTGGAGGTGTTGGTGGGCCTACAAGTCCCCGGGTTCGGAGATCCAAAAGGCCAAAGCCCGGCCACAGTAAGGTAGCCAGGGTGGGGACTGGTTAACCAGACAATGGGGGCTGGGAGAGTTGGCCAATGTGATGGGTATAAGTGGGTTCAAGGTGAAGGGGGAAAAGATTTAATAGGAATCCGAGGGGTAACTTTTTCCACACAAAGGGTGGTGGGTGTATGGAACGAGCTGCCGTAGGAGGTGGTTGAGGCTGGGACTATCCCAACGTTGACAGGTGCATGGATAGGACAGGTTTGGAGGGATATGGACCAAACACGGGCAGGGTGGGACTAGCGCAGATGGGGCATGTTGGCCGGTGTGGACCAAAAGGGCATGTTTCCACGCCGTTTCGTTCTATGACTCTATGCCAGTGGGTGGTGAGGTTTCCCCAAAGCTTGGGTCTCAGACTCTCGTTGCTCACCCCCGAGAAAGGGACCCGCCCCTGGTTCCCATCCAGATGAGCAGCAGGTGAGCTGAAAGGAGGCACAAAAAGCTGGAGTAACTCAGCGGGACCAGGCAGCATCTCTGGAGAAAGAGGATTGGGGGGGGGGGGGGGGGACGCATTGGGGAGTGGTCTCATGGACATTGTCCGATCTGATGGGTTCAATCTCCTGAGGCCAGGTTTGCAATTCTGGACACTTTCTTATGAAAACCAATTCAGGCAGGAAACCAATTTGATTTTGGCGTGTTGCGATTCTAGAATATTCTCTACAGGTTTGGAAACATCTTCCCGTGGAGAATTTGCCGAATGTTAATTCCAAGTGAGCGTTTCCTGCCCCATCCCCCCCCCCCCCATCAACCCCCCCCCCCCCACCTCCCCCCCCGCTCACCTTGTAGACCATCTCAAGGACCCAACGGAGGACAACCAAAGACCGCCATCGCACACACCGCCCGACCACTCCCATCCCGCCAATCTGTATTCAGACTATGGACCTGCGTGTATATCCCTCTTCCGTTTGGGCTCGAAGGGGCGTCATGTGGTACCTTTGCGGATACTCCCGTCGGGAGAGTGCTCAAAGTCTCCGGTGGTCAGCAGGAAGCAAGCTCTGTCGCGGGCGTACCGCTCCCTCCCGCCCGGCGTCACCGCCTGGTTGTCCTCCGGAGACAGGGCCTGGTCAATGGTGGGGCAGTCCTCATTGGCCAGGGCCGCGTTGGCTGCGTCCCCGTTCTGCTTGGGATCTTGAGCGCGTCACCACGGGGGGAGAGAGAGAGAGAGAGAACACGCATGGTTAGACCCGCACGGCACTCCCTCAATATATATATTTTTTTAAATATAAATTTTTTATTTTTTTTATTTTTTATTATTAGAAGCAGAGTACAAAAGTATAAACAGCGGCAGATAACAAAGTATATATTCACTGTACAGGTTCAATTTTAATTTTTAGCTGAAATGGAAAAGGAAAAGAGAAAAAGCAAGAAAGAGAGAAAGTGAAAGAGAATGTGACTGTGCAAGAATAGAACCCCCTAGGCTACCAAATTGGTGTAACTAAACGGCCTGTCCCACCAGCATGCAACTCCATGCGATGAACGCGATCAAACTAGAAGCGGGGGCCGCGCGGAGGTCGGGTGATCCCTGTACAGGGCCGTTCCCACCAGCATGCGCCTGCATGCGGCAAGCGCGACCAAACCGGCAGCGGGGGCCGCGCGGAGGTCGGGTGAGTGGCGCAACGCGGCGCAAAGTGAGGCGAACTTGGAGTGAAGTCTTAAAGGAAAGTTCGCCAGGACAGAGAGGGGCACACAGAGAGGGGCACAGAGGCACACACAAACAGAGGGCCACGGAGCCACACACAGAGAGGGTCACAGAGGCACCTACACGGAGGTACGATGTCGGGGCGGTGTGTAAACGTCGAGGCGACTGCGAGCCGACAAGCCGTTGCCGCGGGGAATTTTTGGACATAGTCAGTTTTTCGGAGCCCCGCGCGATGTCGGGACGAACTCCGCACAATTCCGCACGGCTCCGGCGATCGAAGTGGGACCGGCCCCGCGACGCCAGACGGCTCAAGCGACCACTTTAGGTCGCGCTAATCGCATAGAGTTGCATGCTGGTGGGACCGGCCCTTTAGAAGTGTTAAAGAAGGAACTGCAGATGCTGGAGAATCGAGGGTTACACAAAAAGCTGGAGAAACTCAGCGGGTGCAGCAGCATCTAAGGAGCGAAGGAGATAGGTGACGTTTTGGGTCAAGACCCTTAGGAAATAGATGCAGGAGGAGGCCATTCGGCCCTTCGAGCGAGCCAGCAACGCCATTCATTGTGATCATGGTCCCCTATCAATAACCCGTGCCTGCCTTCTCCCCGTATCCCTTGACTCCACTAGCCCCTGGAGCTCTATCCAACTCTCTCTTAAATCCATCCAGTGATTTGGCCTCCACTGCCCTCTGTGGCAGGGAATTCCACAAATTCACAACTCTCTGGGTGAAATAGTTTTTTTCTCACCTCAGTCTTAAATGACCTCCCCTTTATACTAAGCCTGTGGTCGAAGAGTGAGTAAGAAATGAGAAAAAGGTAAAGAAATAAAAAGACACAAAGAAGAAAGAAAAACAAAAAGTGATGATATACCAGCTTCTTATCTCTCCCCACCCATCACCCAACCCGTAAGTCGGTTTAATTCCAAAGTTGTGTTGCACCAGCACCCCCTCAATATTGGCTGCAGATACATAACCTTGTGAAACGCAATGTACATGGACACACACACACTGTGGAGAGGTAAATCTAACATCTTGTGCAGAAAAGCCCACAGGGAGTGAATGAACCTTCTGCAGTTGTACAGAGCCCTAGTGAGACCACACCTGGAGTATTGTGTGCAGTTTTGGTCCCCTAATTTGAGGAAGGACATTCTTGCTATTGAGGGAGTGCAGCGTAGGTTTACAGGGTTAATTCCCGGGATGGCGGGACTGTCATATGCTGAGAGGATGGAGCAGCTGGGCTTGTACACTCTGGAGTTTAGAAGGATGAGAGGAGATCTCTTTGAAACATGTAAGATTGTTCAGGGTTTGGACACGCTAGAGTGAGGAAACATGTTCCCGATGTTGGGGAAAGTCCAGAACCAGGGGCCACAGTTTAAGAACAAGGAGTAAGCCATTTAGAATGGAGATGGGGAAACACTTTTTCTCACAGAGAGTGGTGAGTCTGTGGAATTCTCTGCCTCAGAGGGCGGTGGAGGCCGGTTCTCTCAATGCTTTCAAGAGAGAGCTAGATAGGGCTCTTAAAGATAGCGGAGTCAGGAGATATGGGGAGAAGGCAGGAACGGGGTACTGATTGGGGATGATCAGCCATGATCACATTGAATGGCGGTGCTGGCTCAAAGGGTCAAATGGCCTACTCCTGCACCTATTGTCTATTGTCTATTGTCTATTGACACAGATGGTTAGACCCACATAGCACTCCCCCAATATTGGCTGCATATAACCCTGAGAACCTCAACGTACATGGGCCCAGATACTCATGATTCAAGATTCAAGAGAGTTTATTGTCGTGTGTCCCTGATAGGACAATGAAATTCTTGCTTTGCTTCAGCACAACAGAACATAGTAGGCATTGACTACAAAACAGATCAGTGTGTCCATATACCATTATATAAATATATACACACATGAATAAATAAACGGATCAAGTACAAATAACAGATAAAGGGCTATTAATGTTCAGAGTTTTGTTTTAGTTTTTGAATTCAATAGCCTGATGGCTGTGGGGAAGTAGCTATTCCTGAACCTGTACATTGCAGTCTTCAGGCTCCTGTACCTTCTACCTGAAGGTAGCGGGGAGATGAGTGTGTGGCCAGGATGGGCAGCAGAGTAAATAAATGGTGTTGCACACATACACACCGGGAGAGGATGATCACACATGGAGCAGCTATTGGTAACACTCGCCCAATATTCCCTCAACACAGGCTGTTGATGGCCCTAGTGGTCTTGGTGTACATCGACCCAGATACTGAGAGATGGAGAGGTAAATCGACCAATTTTACACGCACACACACACGCGCACACGCGCACACGCACACACGCGCGCACACACACACACACACACACACACACACACACACACACACACACACGCACGCACACACACACACACACACACACACACGCGCACACACACACACGCACACACACACACGCACACACACACGCACGCGCACACACGCACACACGCGCACACACACACACGCGCACACACACAGTAAGACACACATGGACTGGTTGGACCCGCACAACGCTCCCGCTCGCCTGGCTGTAGATATCGCCAGTGACCAGGATCGCCAACTTTCTCACTCCCAAACCAGGGACCAACAGTCAAAATACGGGTCAAATTCCCGACGGCAATCCGTTGACCGGCTCGTTGGCCGTGGCTGGGTGAATGATGAGTTGGCCCGGGTGCTGGACTGCACACAAAGCCCAGCCCGGCTGGGCCAGCTGAGGAGTTTTGGCTCGAGCGACATCGCACGCAAAGTCCGGCGCCTCGCCAACGGGCAGGTAAGCACGGGAAGACTCGTGAAGATTTTTCAACATGATGAAAAATGTCCACGAGAGCCCCGAGTACCGATGATCGGCCATGAGAAGGTGGTGGTGTCGCTGGTAAGCGAAGGTGCGAAGGTCGGACAGATGGCGGGGCCGCCGACCGACCGACGGGGCCACGGACGAGGCGCTGCTGCACTCCATGGGCTGCACCAGATCGGGACGGGTGAGGCGGGGCCGGACGCGGTGCTCCGACCCGACAGTCCCCTCGACCCGTGGGAGTAAAAAACGGGACAAGACTCGCCAACGGCAGGTAAGCACGGGAAGACTGGTGAAGATTTTTCAACATGATGAAAAATGTCCACGAGAGCCCCGAGTACCGACGAGCGGCCGTTTCCGTAAATCTCCGAGTTCAAATCAGGGCAAACTCGGGAGAGAGAGCTCTTGGAATTAGCTCGTAGCGTGGGACAGGGCTTTGAGACACACATGGACTGTTCATTGGTTAGACCCGCACAACATCTCCTCAATACTGGCCGTCGGAGCCATTTAGATTTAGGCTAGCTACTGTCGACAAGGGCGGTCCCGTTACGGGACAAACCAATTTAGCCCAAAATACGGGTTGTCCCGGCTAATACGGGACAGTTGGCAACCCTACTAGTGGTCTTGGTGTCCATGGACCCAGATGCTGAGAAGTGGAAAGGTAAATCGACCCATCTTGCACACATACACAGAGAGAGAAAGAACGCATGTGGACCGGTTATTGGTGATCAGTTATGCCTGAACTACTATCTACCTCTTTGATGTCC
This sequence comes from Raja brachyura, assembly GCA_963514005.1. The sequence goes on along the minus strand of CAUPSL010000767.1, from coordinate 72,755 downwards.
CTCAGACTATCCTTGACCTTGCACTAAATGTTATTCCCTTGTCAAAGTATCTATACACTGTAAATGGATCCATTGCAACAAAAGCTTTTCTCTGTACCTCGGTGGACGTGACAAAGGACTAAACTGAACCGGTTGGACTTGTATAACATTCCCTCATGACTGGCTGTAACTAACCCAATGAACCTTGATGTACATAGATCCAGACCCTGAGAGGTGGGAGAGTTACACATACATAGAGAGAGACTAACAGCCCTGTCCCACGGTGAGAGTTCATTCCAAGAGCTCTCCCGAGTTTAAAAAAAATCAAACTCGTGGTAAGCACGGAGAATGAACGTAGCGGGTACGTCGGAGCTCGGGGACGTCTCTTAGCGCTAACGGCAGGTACTCGGGAAGATTCGCTAACGGCAGGTAGGCACGGGAAGACTCGTGAAGATTTTTCAACATGATGAAAAATGTCCACGAGAGCCCCGAGTACCGACGAGCGGCCATTACCATAAATCTCCGAGTTCGAATCAGGGCAAACTCGGGAGAGAGAGCTCTTGGAATGAACTCGTACCGTGGGACAGGGGTTTAAGACATGGACTGTTCATTGGTTAGACCCGCACAACATCTCCTCAATACTGGCCGTCGGAGCCATTTAGATTTAGAAGGGTGGTCCCGTTACGGGACAAAGCAATTTAGCTACTTTTGGCATATTATATTATTTGGTCTTGATATTTCTAGCAGTATTATTTTGAACACTTGCGGGCGGGCTCTTGGTGCTGAGTAGGACGTTACATGTAGCGTAGTTAGGGAGTGAGCGGATCAGGTCGGAGGCAAAGAGTACACAGTTCTTAGCAGAGGGGAAAGAACAGAGGTGAAAGAACGTAAAATTTACACCTTGTACGAGAGTAATTGGGTTGATTAGTGGGCCTGGGATGTTACAATCCCTAAGGTTTTTCACAACAATTGACATTTGGTATTCTAGGTGATTTTGCTACCAATCAGACACATCTTCAGTTGTGTACCTCAACGTCACTGGGTGTTTCGGCCTTTTATCACAAGACACCCTCAGTCGAGGCAGGCCCACCACAGGGTGATCAGCCTTATGGTTAGCCTCTAGATGGTCACATGGCAGCCCAGACAGCATTTTTTTTCTTCCTAAGGAGTATCTGGAATGAATCATCTCTTTGTTTGGACAACTACTTCTATAAAGAATCAATTCAACTGGAAATAACGACTGGAAGATTCGTCCTTTGGTAATCTGCGTAAGATCACTCCGACCGGCCTGCGTAGTAATGGCAACGGGAATTTGGACATTGGAATAGAAGGAAATTGCCGTTACACTGGCTGCAGTTAACCTGAGTGACCTTGGCGTACATGGACCCAGGCGGAGACGTAAATCGACCGATTGTTCACCAAACAGTGAGAGTGAGTAAAAACACACATGGTCTGGTTGTTGGTTGGATTCTCATTACATCCCCTCACATCTGGCTGTAGATAAACCTGATGGCCACGGTCCCAGATACTCAGAGGTGGAGCATTAAATCGACCATCTTGTTCGTGGCAAGGGGGAAAAAGAACACACATGAATTTACTGGAATGTTGCCTGGGTCTCAACAGCTAAGTTACAGAGATAGGTTGAATAAGTTAGGTCTTTATTCTCTGGAGCGCAGAAGGTTAAGGGGGGACTTGATAGAGGTCTTTAAAATGATGAGAGGGATAGACAGAGTTGATGGGGACAAGCTTTTCCCTTTGAGAATAGGGAAGATTCAAACAAGAGGACATGACTTTAGAATTAAGGGACAGAAGTTTAGGGTAACATGAGGAGGAACTTCTTTACTCAGAGAGTGGTAGCGGTGTGGAATGAGCTTCCAGTGGAAGTGGTGGCGGCAGGTTCGTTGGTATCATTTAAAAATAAATTGGATAGGCATATGGATGAGAAGGGTATGGAGGGTTATGGTATGAGTGCAGGCAGGTGGGACTAAGGGGAAAAAAGTTGTTCGGCACGGACTTGAAGGGCCGAGATGGCCTGTTTCCGTGCTGTAATTGTTATATGGTTATATGGTTATTGGATAGACTCGCAGATTGTACCCTCAATATTGGTTGTAGATAACACAAGTGAACATGGACCCTGTCAGATCCTGAGAGGTGGGAGGGGAACTCGACTGTGTTGGTAACAAAGTCAATTCCTGCTGCTTGCAGTGAATGGATCAACGGTTGGCGCTCTTGCCGCAGAGGTGAAGTCCCACTCCAGATCCACCAGCACCCCAATTCAGGCTGTTGTTTCCTGTAGTGGAGTTTGCATTGTTGGAGATATCACCCTTCAGTTGCGTTGTTAAGCTGAGGCCCTGTCTGCACTCTCAGAAGATCCCACTGTGTTATAAAACCCAAACCGCTTGCAAGAGCTTCAAATTCCTGGGCGTGCACATCTGTGAAGATCTTTCCTGGTCCGAGAACACAGATGCAATTATTAAGAAAGCTCATCAGCGCCTCTACTTCCTGAGAAGATTACGGAGAGTCGGTCTGTCAAGGAGGACTCTCTCTAACTTCTACAGGTGCACAGTAGAGAGCTTGCTGACTGGTTGCATCGTGGCTTGGTTCGGCAACTTGAGCGCCCTGGAGAGGAAAAGGCTACAAAAAGTAGTAAACACTGCCCAGTCCATCATCGGCTCTGACCTTCCATCCATCGAGGGGATCTATCGCAGTCGCTGCCTCAAAAAGGCTGGCAGCATCATCAAGGCCCCACACCATCCTGGCCACACACTCATCTCCCTGCTACCTTCGGGTAGAAGGTACAGGAGCCTGAAGACTGCAACAACCCGGTTTAGGAATAGCTACTTCCCCACAGCCATCAGGCTATTAAACCTGGCTCTGAACTCCGAACATTAATACCCCTCCATCTGTTATTTGCACTTTATTAATTTATTAATTCATGGGTGTATTTATGTATAGAATTGTAGTCAATGCCTTCTATGTTCTGTTGTGCTATGCAAAGAAAGATTTTCATTGTCCTGTCAGGGACACATGACAATAAACTCTTTTGACTTGACTTGACTTTGAACTCGGACAGCGGCAGAGTTGCCGCCTAGCAACGCCAGGTTCGATCCTGACTACGGGCGCTGTCTGCGCGCAGTTTGTACGTTCTCCTGGTGCCCGCGTGGGATTTTTGCCAAAGTCAATTAATCTACAAACCTGTAGGTCATTGGAGAGTGGGAGGGAACCGGAGGGCCTGGAGAAAACCCACGCAGTTCACGGGGAGAACGTGCAAACTCCGTACAGACAGCGCCCGGGGTCTCCGGCGCTACATTCGCTGTAGGACAGCAACTCTACCGCTGCGGCACCGTGCCCGCCGAATTAGTCACAGTCAAGTCACATTTATTTATATAGCACATTTAAAAAACAACTCTCGTTGGCCAAAGTGCTTTACATTTGTTATAAGAGTAGTATAACAAACAAACGACGTACATATATACATATAGCCCTCGCTCCGAGGACGTCATGAAAGGCTTGGGAGTAGAGATTTAAGGGCCTGTCCCACCAGCATCCGACTCCATGCGATGAGCGCGATCAAACTAGAAGCGGGGGCCACGCGGAGGTCGGGTGATCCCCGTACAGGGCCGTTCCCACCAGCATGCGCCTGCATGCGGCAAGCGTGACCAAACCGGCAGCGAGGGCCGCGCGGAGGTCGGGTGAGTGGCGCAACGCGGCGCAAAGTGAGGCGAACTTGGAGCGAAGTCTTAAAGGTAAGTTCGCCAGGACAGAGAGGGGCACACAGAGAGGGGCACAGAGGCACACACACAGAGGGCCACGGAGCCACACACATAGAGGGCCACGGAGGCACCTACAGAGAGGGTCACGGAGGCACGATGTCGAGGCGGTGTGTAATGCGTCGAGGCGACTGTGAGCCGACAAGCCGCTGCCGTGTGGGATTTTTGAACAGTCAGTTTTTCGGAGCCCCGCGCGATGTCGGGACGAACTCCGCACAATTCCGCACGGCTCCGGCGATCGAAGTGGGACCGGCCCCGCGACGCCGGACGGCTCAAGCGACCACGTTAGGTCGCGCTCATCGCATGGAGTTGCATGCTGGCGGGACAGGCCCTTTAGTCTTCACTTAAAGGAGTCGATGGAGGGGGCAGTTCTGATGGCAAGTGGGATGCTGTTCCACAGTCTGGGAGTCGAGGAATTAAATGGGAAGGGTGCGGGTTACAATTTGCAAACACCACGTTCCCAACCAAATGAATGCACGCACAGCCTCCGAGAATGTCGGAAGAATCTGTAATTGTGCTGTTCCGGTATTGTATATATTTTTTGAATCATTTTAAATGGATGCTACTGGCGACAGCTGCTGCATTTATTGCCTGTCCCCTCATTGTTGCTGAACTAAGGGGGCAGTTGAGAGAAAATCGAACTGACGCATCTGCAGTCTCAGACAGCCAGACAGAGTGAGGGATGCAGATTACAATCGCTGGACGTTAGCAAAGCAGACTTTGCGGTCATTTTTAATTCTTGCCTTCGTTAAATTTCCTTCGTTACTGCTCTCTCCCTCAGCTGGCAAATCAGTACCCCCTGCAGGATGCAGCTCAGTTGGAAGAAACACTTGGCACTGTATTCCTTGGAGCGCAGGAGGATGAGGGGTGATCTTATAGAGGTGTATAAATCATGAGCGGAATAGACCGTGTTTAAGAAGGAACTGCAGATGCTGGAAATTCGAACACCGAAACGTTGCCCATTTCCTTCGCTCCTCAGATGCTGCTGAGTTTCTCCAGCACTTTTGTCGACCTTCAGGTTTGTAGTTTAATTGGCTCAGTCTCAGAAACATAGAAATTAGGTGCAGGAGTAGGCCATTCGGCCCTTCGAGCCTGCACCGCCATTCAATATGATCATGGCTGATCATCCAACTCAGTATCCCGTACCTGCCTTCTCTCCATACCCTCTGATCCCCTTAGCCACAAGGGCCACATCTAACTCCCTCTTAAATATAGCCAATGAACTGGCCTCAACTACCCTCTGTGGCAGAGAGTTCCAGAGACTCACCACTCTCTGTGTAAAAAAATTCATTCTCGTCTCGGTCCTAAAGGATTTCCCCCTTATCCTTAAGCTGTGACCCCTTGTCCTGGACCTCCCCAACATCGGGAACAATCTTCCTGCATCTAGCCTGTCCAACCCCTTAAGAATCTTGTACGTTTCTATAAGATCCCCTCTCAATCTCCTAAATTCTAGAGAGTATAAACCGAGTCTATGCAGTCTTTGTTCATAAGACAGTCCTGACATCCCAGGAATCAGTCTGGTGAACCTTCGCTGCACTCCCTCCATGGCAATAATGTCCTCAGGGTAAATTGTCCCCACAGTATGTGTGAAGGAAATAGGCAACGTTTCGGGCCGAATCCCTTCTTCAGACTGAGGAATAGATCAGGTAAACGCACAGAGTCTCTTGCCCAGAGTAGGTGAATCGAGGACCAGATGACATGGGTTTAAGGGGGAAAAGATTTAATAGGAATCTGAGGGGTAACTTTTTCACACAAAGGGTGGTGGGGAAGTACGGAACGAGCTGCCACAGGAGGTAGTTGAAGACTGTTGCAACCTTTGAGAAACAGTTAGACAGGTACATGGATTGGACAAGTTTGGAGGGATATGGACCAAGCGCGGGCAGGTGGGACTAGTGTAGCAGGGGCATTTTGGCTGGTGTGGGCAAGTTGGGCCGAAGGGCCTGTTTCCACACACAGTATCACTCTATGACTCTTAACACCAGGCAATAAGATTGGTTGAAGGGATATCCATCACAAGGGGAGCTCAGTACCACCTCTAGTAGCTGACTGTAAATTAACGGATGTTCCTTTACGAATGCAAGATGAGGGGGGATTTCTTTAGTCAGAGGGCGGTGAATCTGTGGAATTCTTTGCCACAGGAGGCTGTGGAGGCCAAGTCAATGGATATTTTTAAGGCAGGGATAGATAGATTCTTGATTGGTACGGGTGTCAGGGGTCATGGGGAGAAGGCAGGAGAATGGGGTTAGGAGGGAGCGAGATGGTGGAGTAGACCTGATGGGCCGAATGGCCCCATGCTGCTCCTCGTGTATTGGGGGGGGTGTGAGAATCAGCGGGAGGGATTCAAGTTAGTTCACCTTATTTCCCACCACCTCCTACATGGTTCTTGAGGAGATAAATTCTGTCTTTACCTCAACAACCTTGTCGTGCCCATAGAATCCTACAGCACAGAAACAGGCCCGTCGGCCCATCAAATCCACACCAGCCACCAAGCACCATGTTACACTAACCCAACGTTGATTCAGTCTTCTCGTCGTGTAAAACTTTCCCCGGATTCCTCTGCTCACTTGAGAAATAGGTGCAGGAGGAGGCCATTCGGCCCTTATGAGCCAGCACATTGTGATCATGGCTGATCGTCCCCTATCAATAACCCGTGACTGCCTTCTCCCCATATCCCTTGACTCCACCAGCCCCTAGAGCTCTATCTAACTCTCTCTTAAATCCATCCAGTGACTTGGCCTCCACTGCCCTCTGTGGCAGGGAATTCCACAAATTCACAACTCTCTGGGTGAAAAACGTTTTTTCCCCACCTCAGTCTTAAATGGCCTCCCCTTTATTCTAAGTCTGTGGCCCCTGGTTCTGGACTCGCCCAACATTGGGAACATTTTTCCTGCATCTAGCTTAGTCCAGTCCTTTTATAATGTTATATGTTTCTATAAAATTTACCCCTCATCCTTCTAAACTCCACTACGCACTAGGGATGACTTGCGCTGGCCGACTGGCCCACAAACCCACAAGTCTTTGGAGACACAAGGAACTGCAGATGCTGGAATCCTACGCTGAGTAAAAAGCGCTGGAGTAACTCGGCTTCATCTCCAGAGACCACAGACTGGCGACATTTCCATTTGCCACCCTTCCACAAACCGTGTGAGGAAGGGTGGCGACCTGTGATGTCACCGATCCACGTCCTCCACGTGCTGCCAGATCCATTGAGTAAAGGGCCTGTCCCACCAGCATGCAACTCTATGCGATGAGCGCGACCTAACATGGTCGCTTGAGCCGTCCGGCGTCGCGGGGCCGGTCCCACTTCGATCGCCGGAGCCGTGCGGAATTGTGTGGAGTTCGTCCCAACATCGCGCGGGGCTCCGAAATTTTGGTCGCCTAATTATAGGAAGGATATCAACAAAATAGAGAGAGTACAGAGGAGATTTACTAGAATGTTGCCTGGGTTCCAGCAACTACGTTACAGAGAAAGGTTGAACAAGTTAGGTCTTTATTCTTTGGAGCGCAGAAGGGACTTGATTGAGGTCTTTAAAATGATGAAAGGGATAGACAGAGTTGACGTGGATAAGCTTTTCCCATTGAGGGTAGGGAAGATTCAAACAAGAGGGCATGACATGAGAATTAAGGGACAGAAGTTTAGGGGTAACATGAGGGGGAACTTCTTTACTCAGAGAGTGGTGGCTGTGTGGAATGATCTTCCTGCAGAAATGGTGGAGGCAGGATCGATTTTAACATTTAAAAGTAAAGTGGATAGGTATATGGACGGGAAGGGAATGGAGGGGTATGGTCTGAGTGCAGGTAGATGGGACTAGGGGAAAATAAATGGTCGGCACGGACTGGAAGGGCCGAGAAGGCCTGTTTCCGTGCTGTAATTGTCATATGGTTATATGGTATGTCTTTTCGACCTGCAGCTCTGTTGAGGCAAGCCAGGCCAACGTGCCAATCAGACCTCGTTCACCATCCGGTGGCCGGTGTTTGGGGCAACTGGGTGACGATGTGCTCCACTGTCTGTGTTGGATCCCCACATTCACAGGAGGCGCCCGCTGTCCACGAGGCCCCACCTCTCCATCGCTACTCCATAGAGCCCGACGCCTGTCCTCAAGCGGTTGAGGGTTGACCACTGCTTTCGGGGCAGGTCCTGGCCCAGGGACGTCCATGGGGGTCCTCGATGTACCGTTAAAAAGCTGCCTATGTTGAAGTCAAACTCAGGGATTATTTTCACTCAGGAAAAAGCAGCCCAGAATCCGTGCAAGTGGTCTGAGTTGAGATGTTTAGTTCTGAGATATAGGGCTGAAACAGGCCCTTCGGCCTACCGGGTCTGCGCCCACCAGCGATCAACGCACATTAACACGACCCTTCACACACCAGGGACAATTTTTACATTTATACCGAGCCAATTAACCTACAATCCTGTACGTCTTTGGAGTGTGAGAGGAAACCGAAGCTCTCGGAGGTCGCGGGTTGAACGTGCAAACTCCGTACAGACAAGTACCCATAGTCAGGATCGAACCTGATCGAATTCTTAAACTGTGGTCCTTTGTTCTGGACTCCCCCAACATCGGAAACATGTTTCCTGCCTCTAGCGTGTCCAAACCCTTAACAATCTTATATGTTTCACTGAGATCCCCTCTCATCCTTCTAAACAAGCCCAGAGTATACAAGTCCATTCTCTCAGCATACGACAGTCCCGCCACCCCGCGAATTAACTTTGTAAACCTACGCTGCACTCCCTCAATAGCAAGAATGGCCTTCCTCAAATTAGGGGACCAAAACTGCACACAATACTCCATGTGTGGTCTCACTAGGACCCTGTACAAATGCAGAACGACCTCTTTGCTCCTATACTTGACTCCTCTTGTTATAAAGGCCAACATGCCATTCGCTTTCTTCACTGCCTGCTGTACAAGCATGCTTACTTTCATAGACTGATGTACAAGGAGCCCCAGATCCCGTTGTACTTCCCCTTTTCCCAGCTTGACGCCATTTAGTTGGTAATCAATTCCTTCCTGTTTTTGCTACCAAAGTGGATAACCTCACATTTATCTGCATTAAACATCATCTGCCATGCATCTGCCCACTCCCCCAACCTGTCCAAGTCACCCTGCATTCTCATAGCATCCTCCTCACAGTTCACACTGCCACCCAGCTTTGTGTCATCTGCAAATTTGCTAATGTTACTTTGCATCCCTTCATCCAAATCATTGATGTATATTGTAAATAGCTGCGGTCCCAGCACCGAGCCTTGCGGTACCCCACTAGTCACTGCCTGCCATTCTGAAAGGGACCCGTTAACCCCTACTCTTTGTTTCCTGTCTGCCAACCACTTCTCTATCCATGTCAGCACTCTACCCCCAATACCATGTGCCCTAATTTTGCCCACTAATCTCCTATGTGGGACCTTATCAAATGCTTTCCGAATGTCCAGGTACTCTACTGTGTGGAGAGGGTGGCGGCTTTCCGCTTCCTGGGAATCCAGATTGAGGAGGACCTGACGTGGAGCGTGAACACCTCTGCGCTGCTGAAAAAGGTCCAGCAGAGACTGCACTTCCTGAGGGTGCTCAGGAAGAATAACATCACACAGAGACTGCTGCTGTCCTTTTATCAGTGCTCCATTGAGAGCATCCTAACATACTGTGTATGCGTGTGGTACACCAGCTGCACAGCGGCTCAGAGGAAAGCGCTCCAGAGGGCCATTGACAACGCCCAGAGGATTGTCGGCTGCCCTCTCCTTAGCTTGGAGGACTTACACAGTTCCCGCTGCATCAAAAAATCCCAGAATATTATAAAGGACATTTCCCACCCCGGACACTCCCTGTTTGAACTGTTGGTACAGACAGTACAGATCTACAAGGACAAGGACAAACAGACTTAAAAACAGTTTTTTCCTACTGCTATAAAAGGCACTAAATGTAGCCGCCAAGGAACGCGGGGACTAAGGGACTGTGGTTGGTACACTGTGAAATCGACAGGGTCTTGGTGAGACCACACCTGGAGTATTGCGTACAGTTCTGGTCTCCAAATCTGAGGAAGGACATTATTGCCATAGAGGGAGTGCAGAGAAGGTTCACCAGACTGATTCCTGGGATGTCAGGACTGTCTTATGAACAAAGACTGGATAGACTCGGTTTATACTCTCTAGAATTTAGGAGATTGAGAGGGGATCTTATAGAAACTTACAAAATTCTTAAGGGGTTGGACAGGCTAGATGCAGGAAGATTGTTCCCGATGTTGGGGAGGTCCAGGACAAGGGGTTACAGCTTAAGGATAAGGGGGAAATCCTTTAGGACCGAGATGAGAAGGACTTTTTTCACACAGAGAGTGGTGGGTCTCTGGAACTCTCTGCCACAGAGGGTCGTTGAGGCCAGTTCATTGGCTACATTTAAGAGGGAGTTAGATGTGGCCCTTGTGGCTAAGGGGATCAGAGGGTATGGAGAGAAGGCAGGTACGGGATACTGAGTTGGATGATCAGCCATGATCATATTGAATGGCGGTGCATGCTCGAAGGGCCGAATGGCCTACTCCTGCACCTAATTTCTATGTTTCTATGACAGAAGGATGTCGGGTTGGGTGTTTATGTGTGGCTGTTTTCATATTTCATATTTATTTTAGTTGTTTATCTTTTTTAATATTTTACCTTGCATGTATCGTTAGCTTTTATGGTTTGAATGGTGCACTGACTGGCTGACATTTTTTAATTTTGTTGTACATGGTTCATGTTACAATGACAATAAAGAAACTATTCTATTATATATCCACTGGCTCTCCCTTGTCCATTTTCCCACGGTATCCCATGCCAGAGTGGCATGGGTGGGGGACAGATTTGTGGAATTTGAAAAACATGTATAAACTGTATTGATCAATTTGTATAGCCTCCGAAAATGTCGGATGGATTTTCTGCATGGTTCATATATTGTGCATATTTATTACTTGAGTAAAGTCCATTTTGAATTTTTTTCTAAAAGTTCTTATCAGTTTAATATCTGATACGTCCCTTATCTAGGGACCATATATTAAATTGATTTTTGGAACAGGGAGATGGAATCGGGGCTTGCTCCGTCCACTCCACGCATCGACCCAGTATTGCAGTGACTCTGGGAACGGTGCACTTCCCCTTGGGGAGATTTTCAAAGTTCAAAAGGAAAGACAAAAATGCCTCCTGACGCTTGCTTAAAAGCTGCATGGGGTCTACCTGCTGCCCTCTCCCAGTCTGCGTCTGCGTCTGCGTGCGTGCGTGTTTTGACCGACTGCTCAAGTCAAATGCTCTGCCTTCCTTTATTTCACCAGTGGCTACTTTCAAGGGAAAAGAGGACGTATTTCAACCCAAACTTCTGGGAAGGAGAAAAATAATGTTCAGCAAATTCTTCAAAGTCACCATTGCCGGCTCGAGTCGCCACGATCGGGGTGACGTCGGTCTGAAGAGGAGAGACTGAGTAGGACTCGCTGACTCTCTGACGGGGTCAGGGGTGAATTTAGCGCCTTTGCACCAGTGAGCGGCCGGTGCACTGCGCTGTCGGCTGTGTATGGGCAAGGCGTCTGTCTGTCTGTCTGTCTGTCACTAGTGTGCCTGGATGGGTCGGGGGGTGCGTGGGTACCGCCAGAGGTAATGACAAGGCCTTTGTGGATTTGTCACGAGCCAGGTTTAAGGCTGAGGAGGAGAGGCAGCAAGCAGCTGGCTGGCTGGCGGAGGGAAAAGGCAAGGCCAGGTAAGCACGAGCAGAGTTTTGCACCGGAGGCAACTTTTCTAAGCTGCTCTGAGAAGCCTCTCGCGTGTCTGCAAGAAGCCTACAGGAATTAATTGGAAAACTAGGCTAAGGAAAGGTGAGGGGAAGAAACGCAATCCGTGGTCGGGCTACAGAACCTGTGTTCCTCTGCCCAGTGGAGATGTGGTTCTGTTGCAAAATGTACTTTGTGTTGAGAGAGACAACAGACAATAGACAATAGGTGCAGGAGTAGGCCATTCGGCCCTTCGAGCCAGCACCGCCATTCAATGTGATCATGGCTGATCATCCCCAATCAGTACCCAGTTCCTGCCTTCTCCCCATATCCCCTGACTCTGCTATTTTTAAGAGCCCTACCTAGCTCTCTCATGAAAGCATCCAGAGAACCGGCCTCCACCGCCCTCTGAGGCAGAGAATTCCACAGACTCACCACTCTCTGTGAGAAAAAGTGTTTCCTCGTCTCCGTTCTAAATGGCTTACTCCTTATTCTTAAACTGTGGCCCCTGGTTCTGGACTCCCCCAACATCGGGAACATGTTTCCTGCCTCTAGTGTGTCCAAACCCTTAACAATCTTATATGTTTCAATGAGATCTCCTCTCATCCTTCTAAACTCCAGAGTGTACAAGCCCAGCTGCTCCGTTGTCTCAGCATATGACAGTCCTGCCATCCCGGGAATTAACCTTGTAAACTTGTGGCTAAAGGGATCAGGGGGTATGGAGAGAAGGCAGGTACGGGATACTGAGTTGGATGATCAGCCATGATCACATTGAATGGCGGTGCAGGCTCGAAGGGCCGAATGGCCTACTCCTGCACCTATTTGTCTATGTCTGTCTATGTCTAAACCTACGCTGCACTCCCTCAATAGCAAGAATGTCCTTCCTCAAATTACGGGACCAAAACTGCACACAATACTCCAGGTGTGGTTTCACTAGGGCTCTGTACAACTGCAGAAGGACCTCTTTGCTCCTATACTCGACTCCTCTTGTTATAAAGGCCAACATGCCATTCGCTTTCTTCACTGCCTGCTGTACCTGCATGCTTACTTTCATAGACTGATGAACAAGGACCTCCAGATCCCGTTGTACATCCCCTTGTCCCAACTTGACACCATTTAGATAGTAATCTGTACGTCTTTGGAATGTGGGAGGAAACTGAAGATCTCGGAATAAACCCGCGCAGGTCACGGGGAGAACATACAAACTCCGTACAGACAGCACCCGTAGTCGGGATCGAACCCGGGACTCCGGCGCTGTAAGGCAGCAACTCTACCGCTGCACCACTGTGACTACGCTGTTTGTTTACAGCAACCGGCCTCTAATCCAGGCTGCAGTGGTTTAACCCTCTCCATGGTCTCCACATTCTCCCTCTAATGGGGCAATCAGAACTGCATGCAATTATCCAAGTGCAGCCTAACTAAAGTTTTGTAAAGTGGCGACATGAATACTCTCTAGAACCAGAGGACATCGTTGTGAGGTAAGAGAGAGAAAGGTTTAATAGGAACCTGAGGGGTAACGTTTTCACACAAAGAGCGGAACGAGCAGCCGGGACTATCACAATGTTTAAGAGACGTGGTATATGGATGGGATGGGTTTGGAGAGATTATGGGCCAAATGCAGGCAGGTGGGACTAGTGTAGATGGGGCATGTTGGTCGGCATGGGCAAGTTGGGCTGAAGGGCCTGTTTCCATGCTGAGTCGCTCTGTGACTCGATAGTGATTGCAAATGGCCCGTCTTCAGGAGACGCCTGGAAGTCAGTTAATGCCCCCTGTCCCACTTGGGAAACCTGAACGGAAACCTCTGGAGACTTTGCGCCCCACCCAAGGTTTCCGTGCGGTTCCCGGAGGTTTTCGTCAGTCTCCCTAATGGTCGAAAGTGGTTTCTGCTTCTTCTATGTTCTGCCGATTATTTCAAAAAATTCAAAACCGTCAGTGACTAAAAATAGGTTGCCGTTTTAAAAATGGGTAATTTGTTTAGTCGAAGCCGGTTGCGATGCTAGTTGAAGGTGGTTGCCGGAGGTTGCAGGTAGTGGAAGGTAAGACCTCCCTGGTGGAATAAAACTGGGTGGAAAAAAACATAGAAGAAGCGGAAACCACTTTCGACCATTAGGGAGACCGACGAAAACCTCGGGGAACCTCCGGGAACCGCACGGAAACCTTGGATGAGGCGCAAGGCCTCCGGAGGTTTCCGTTCAGGTTTCCTAAGTGGGACAGGGGCACTACTTGAACCATGTCTTTCAGGAGGATTGAAGTCAAACAGACTGAGCAACAGTCAGCGGGTTCTTGGTGAGTCAATAGTACTTCACTTCGACTGTAATTCCTGAGACGAGAGGAGATTCCCCATCTCATAAAGATCGCCCAGTTTTTTTAATTCCTAATCTTTCCCAATGTGTGAACGCCTTGTCTAACATAGACGGCTTAAACGAGGGATTGTAGGCGATTGGTGAGAGACGAGATAGATTTCTCAATTTAAGGGTTGACTTCACTTGTGTCCAGATTTGTAGGGTACTGTGGATAATCGGGTTTTTCCTCATAAACTGATTTCTTCAGATTTATTGGAGAGAGAAGAAGAATCGCGCCTAAATTAAAAGGCGAACAATGTTCTCTCTCCATTATTAGCCAGTTTACCTGTTGGCATGTATTGTCCATCCAATGGATTATGTTTTTAATATTGGACACAAAAAAAACACTAGTGCTTTCCTTGAAATGAGAGTAGACTGTTGGGGAGGGGTTAACTGGTCAGATGTGAGACTGGGGACTTTTATGACCAGAAAATATCCTGAACACTTTATCACTTTGTGAAGGACGGAACTGCAGACGCTGGTTTATACCGAAGGTAGACGCAAAATGCTGGAGTAACTCAGCGGGACAGGCAGCATCCCTGGAGAGAAGGAATGGGCGACGCTTCAGATCGGAACCCATCTTCAAATCTTCTTCAGTCTGAAGAAAAGTTCCGGCCCGAAAAAACGTCATCTATTCCTTTTCTCCAATTTAACACTTTGCTGAGGAAATATCACACTAGACAATAGGTGCAGGAGGAGGCCATTCGGCCCTTCGAGCCAGCACCGCCATTCAATGCGATCATGGTTGATCATCCCCAATCAGTTCCCCGTTCCTGCCTTCTCCCCATATTCCCTGACTCCGCTATCTTTAAGAGCCCTATCTAGCTCTCTCTTGAAAGCAACCAGAGAACCGGCCTCCACCGCCCTCTGAGGCAGATAATTCCACAGACTCACCACTCTCTGTGAGAAAAAGTGTTTCCTCGTCTCCGTTCTAAATGGCTTACCCCTGATTCTTAAACTGTGGCCCCTGGTTCTGGACTCCCCCAACATCGGGAACATGTTTCCTGCCTCTAGCGTGCCCAAACCCTTAGCAATCTTATATGTTTCAATAAGATCCCCTCTCATCCTTCTGAACTCCAGAGCGTACAAGCCTAGCTGCTCCATTCTCTCAGCAATGACAGTCCCGCCATCCCGGGAATTAACCTTGTAAACCTACGCTGCACTACCTCAATAGCAAGAATGTCCTTCCTCAAATTAGGGGACCAAAACTGCACACAATACTCCAGGTGTGGTCTCACTAGGGCTCTGTACAACTGCAGAAGGACCTCTTTGCTCCTATACTCGACCCCTCGTGTTATAAAGGCCAACATGCCATTCGCTTTCTTCACTGCCTGCTGTACCTGCATGTTCACTTTCATAGACTGATGTACAAGGACCCCCCAGATCCCTTTTCCTAACTTGACGCCATTTAGATAGTAATCTGCCTTCCTGTTTTTACTACCAAAGTGGATAACCTCACATTTATCCGCATTAAACTTCATCTGCCATGCATCTGCCCACTCCCCCAACCTGTCCAAGTCACCCTGCATTCACATAGCATCCTCCTCACAGTTCACACTGCCACCCAGCTTTGTGTCACACACCCTAAAGATGGACAACTCCCTGATCCATTCTACATTTTCAATGAGCTTCATCCCCTTTGATCTTTTGTTTTCACACCTTACCCTTCCATATCTCTAGTCTGCCTCTCCCCTGACTCTCGCACATTCCTTCTCTCCAGAGATGCTGCCTGTCCCGCTGAGTGACTCCAGCATTTTGTGTCTATCTCCGGCGTAAACCAGAATCTGCAGTTCCTTCCCGCACGGGGCCAAATTTTCAATTACACCAAAGCCGATGAACCTACAAAACCTGTACGCCTTTGGAGTGTGGGAGGGAACCGGAGCTCCCGTAGAAAACCCACGCAGGTCACGGGCAGAGAGTACAAATTCCGTACAGACAAGCGCCCGTAGTCAGGATCGAACCCGGGTCTCCGCAGCAACTCTACCGCTGCGCCACCATGCCACCCATTGCACTATTTGGTTCCGTTCAGCGACCTCAGAGAAACAACTAGTCCATGTTTGCATACGGACACAAAAAGCTGGAATAGCTTGGCGGGACAGAGCAGTCACGGTGGCGCAGCGGTAGAGTTGCTGCCTTACAACGAATACAGCACCACAGACCCGGGTTCGATCCCGACTACGGGTGCTGTCTGTACGGAGTTTGTACGTTCGCCCCGTGACCCGCGTGGGTTTTCACCGAGATCTTCGGTTTCCTCCCACTCTCCAAAGACGTGCAGGTTTGTAGGTTAATTGGCTTGGTGTAAATGTAAAAATTGCCCCTAGTGTGTGTAGGGTAGTGTTAATGTGCGGGGATCGCTGGTCGGCACGGACCCGATGGGCCGAAGGGCCTGTTTCCGCGCTGCATCTCTAAAGCCAAAACTACACTAAAGACAGGCAGCATCTCGAGAGAGAAAAAATAAGTGATGACTCAGGTCAAGGCCCTTCTGTCTCGACCCGAAACGTCACCCATTCCTTCTCTCCAGGGTGGCTGCCTGTCCCGCTGAGTTACTCCAGTTTTTTTGTGTCTACCTTCATAGAAACATGGAAACATAGAAAATAGGTGCAGGTGTAGGCCATTCGGCCCTTCGAGCCTGCACCGCCATTCAATATGATCATGGCTGATCATCCAACTCAGTACCTGCCTTCTCTCCATACCCCCTGATCCCTTTAGCCACAAGGGCCACATCTAACTCCCTCTTAAATATAGCCAATGAACTGGCCTCAACTACCTTCTGCGGCAGAGAATTCCACAGATTCACCACCCTCAGTGTGAAAAATGATTTTCCCATCTCGGTCCTAAAAGACTTCCCCCCTTATCCTTAAACTGTGACCTGTTGTCCTGGACTTCCCCAACTTCGGGAACAATCTTCCTGCATCTAGCCTGTCCAACCCATTAAGAATTTGGTAAGTTTCTATAAGATCCCCCCTCAATCTTCTAAACTCTAGCGAGTACAAGCCCAGTCTAAACCTGCATCTGCGGATCCTTCAGTTTAAACCTACATCTGCAGATCCTCCCTGGAGTTTATTGCATGCAGCCAGGCATAAACATGGGCTCGGTGCCGTGTAAAATTCTCATAACATGTGTCACACTGTGTTTATCTCTAACTGGAGAAAGTCCAGCCACCAAACCGTGACATTCACTGCATTCCCGTCTCCTACACACTGGATCGCATTGACCAGAAATCAAACCGGACCAGCCACAGAGCTGCTACATCTTAACATAGAAACATAGAACCACAGAATATAGGTGCAGGAGTAGGCCATTCGGCCCTTCGAGTCAGCACCGCCATTCAATATGATCATGGCTGATCATCCCCAATCAGTACCCACCTTCCTGCTTTCTCCCCACATCCCCTGATTCCGATAGCCACAAGAGCTATACCTAACTCTCTCGTGAATACATCCAGCGAACCGGCCGCCACTGCCTTCTGCGGCAGAGAATTCCACAGATTCGCAACTCTCTGGATGAAAATGCTTGTCCTCATCTCAGTCCTTATTCTTAAACTGTGTGACCCCTGGTTCTGTGCGGCACGATAGAGTTGCTGCCTCACAGCGCCAGAGACCCGGGTTCGATCCCCATCGTGAGTGCTGCCTGCACGGAGTTTCCACGTTCTCCCCGTGACCCGCGTGGGTTTTCTCCGAGATCTTCGGTTTCCTCCCACACTCCCAAGACGCACAGGTTTGCAGGTTAACTGGCTTGTTATAAATGTAAAAATTGTCGTGTGTGTGTGTGTGTGTGTGTGTGTGTGTGTGTGTGTGTGTGTGTGTGTGTGTGTGTGTGTGCGTGTGCGTGTGCGTGTGTGTGCGTGTGCGTGTGCGCGTGTGCGTGTGCGTGTGCTCGTGTGTGCGTGCGTGTGTGTGCGTCTGTGTGTGCGTGTGTGTGTGTGTGCGTGTGCGTGTGTGCGTGCGTGCGTGTGTGTGTGTGTGTAGGGTAGCGTTGGTGTACGGGGATCGCTGGTCAGTGCGGACTCGATGGGCCGAAGGGCTTGTTTCCGCGCTGCCTCTCCAAACCGAACTGACCTAAACTCCGCTCCCCTGTTAATGGAGCATTGATGCGTACAAACCAGCCACTTGATTCACCGGCTGAATAATAGCCACAGCTCTTCAAACTATCTAATACTCTGCGAAATTCCCCCAGTGCAGGTACAGCATGGATAAGATTCAGAAAAAAACCTCACTTGACACAGGCACATGAAATATTCAAAGGCTACGCTGGAATAATATAAACTTGCTGATTAGTGCATTAGTTTGGAACCTTCCATGCTGCCCAGAGCAGAGCAAACTGTTTGATTACTTCCCCATTCACTGCATCTAATCATTCACTCCCTCCGACACTTGTACACTGTGTCTCCAGCGTTTTGGTCCGTTTCAGTCTGAGATACAGAAACAGGCCCTTCATCCCCAGCACATTAAACACTATCCGACATCCGCTCGGGACAATTGGCATTTATACCAAGCCAATTAACCTACAAAGGTAGACAAAAGTGCTGGAGAAACTCAGCGGGTGCAGCAGCATCTATGGAGCGAAGGAAATAGGCAACGTTTCGGGCCGAAACCCTGAAGGAAATAGGCAACGTTTCGGGCCGAAACCCGGAAGGGTTTCGGCCCGAAACGTTGCCTATTTCCTTCGCTCCATAGACGCTGCCTCACCCGCTGAGTTTCTCCAGCGATTTCTACCTTCGATTTTCCAGCATCTGCAGTTCCTTCCCAAACAATTAACCTGCAAACCTGGACGTCTTTGGGGTGTGGTGGGACCACCAATGATTTGGGAGAAAAGCCACGCAGGTCACGGGGAGAAGGTATAAACTCCGTACAGACAGTTCACCCGTAGTCGGGATCGAACCGGCAGCAACTCCACCGCTGCGCCACCGTGCCGGACACAAACTATCTACAACATAGCGAAAGCGAAAGGATTTGAGTACAGGAGCAGGGAGGATCTACTGCAGTTGTACAGGGTTTTGGTGAGACCACACCTGGAGTATTGCGTACAGTTTTGGTCTCCAAATCTGAGGAAAGACATCCTTGCCATAGAGGGAGTACAGAGAAGGTTCACCGGACTGATTCCTGGGATGTCAGGACTTTCATATGAGGAAAGACTGGATAGACTCGGCTTGTACTCGCTGGAAGTTAGAAGATTGAGGGGGGAATCTTATAGAAACTTACAAAATTCTTAAGGGGTTGGACAAGCTAGATGCTGGAAGATTGTTCCCAATGTTGGGGGAGTCCAGAACAAGGGGTCACAGTCTAAGGATAAGGGGGAATTCCTTTAGGACCGAGATGAGGAAAACATTCTTTACACAGAGAGTGGTGAGTCTCTGGAACTCTCTGCCACAGAAGGTAGTTGAGGCAGGTTCATTGGCTATATTTAAGAGGGCGTTAGATGTGGCCCTTGTGGCTAAAGGGATCAGGGGGTATGGAGAGAAGGCAGGTACGGGATACTGAGTTGGATGATCAGCCATGATCACATTGAATGGTGGTGCAGGCTCGAAGGGCCGAATGGCCTACTGCTGCACCTATTTTTCTATGTTTCTATGTTTCTATAGACGGTGGCATCCCCTCATCTCCTCATCTCCTCCCGGTGCCTTATGCCCCCCGTCCCACTTAGGAAACCTGAACGGAAACCTCTGGAGACTTTGTGCCCCACCCGAGGTTTCCGTGCGGTTCCCGGAGGTTTTTGTCCTCCGGCAACCACCTTCAACTAGCATCGCAACCGGCGTCGACTAAAAAATTACCGATTTTTAAAACGGAAACAACTTTCGACCATTAGGGAGACTGACAAAAACCTCCGGGAACCGCACGGAAACCTCGGGTGGGGCGCAAAGTCTCCAGAGGTTTCCGTTCAGGTTTCCTAAGTGGGACAGGGTGCATTAAGCAGCAACGCCCAGAGCCTCCAGGCGAGGTGGCGCAGCGGTAGAGTTGCTGCCTCACAGCGCCGGGGACCCAGGTTCGATCCTGACCGCGGGTGCTGTCTCTACAAAGTTCGTACGTTCTTCCCGTGATCGCGTGGGTTTTCTCTGCTTTCCTCCCACACACCAAAGGCGTACGGGTTTGTAGGTTAATTGGCTTTGGTAATAGTTGACCCTAGCATGCAGGATGAGTGGATGCGGACTCATCGGGTCGAAGGGCCTATTTCCGTGCTGCACCTCTAAACTAAACTAAATTACAGCCGAACATGACAAAGGCAGAAGGTCCATGAAGATTGAGCAGTTTTTGTTTCCTCCCTAGTTCGAAATATATCGGAAAGAACACAAAATGCTGGAGTAACTCAGTGGATCAGGCAGCATCTCCGGAGGACATGGGATGGTGGCGTTTCGGGTTGGGAACCCTCTTCGGACTGAAGAAGATAAATCGCCATCGGACTCCTAGATCTTCCCATCCAACAGAACCTAGGGACCACCTTCACCCCCTCAACT
>CAUPSL010000767.1:0-47500 GCA_963514005.1 Raja brachyura | reverse complement strand
GATCCTGCCTCCACCACTTCTGCAGGAAGCTCATTCCACACAGCCACCACTCTCTGAGTAAAGAAGTTCCCCCTCATGTTACCCCTAAACTTCTGTCCCTTAATTCTCATGTCATGCGTAAATGTGTGGTGATTACCAACATTATATGTCCCTACAGGCAAGCCATGCCATACTAGAGGGAAGAATATTGAATCAGGGGGAAGAATATTGTGTTACACCTGCAGAGAAAGTGCAGGTTAAAACAAGCGCAAGGGCCACATCGAGGTAGATTGGAAGATCGGGCATTCACCCCTTGTTTATGAGCGGCTAGTGGGAGAGTCGAGAGAATATTCGAGTATATGATGTTGGAAGGAACTGCAGACGCAGGTTTAAACCGAAGACAGGCACAAAAAGCTGGAGTAACTCAGGGGACAGGAGGGAAGGAATGGGTGACGTTTCGGGTTGAGACCCTTCTCCAGCCAGATAGGACTCCTGAACATCGGCGAGGACAAGCGCCGGCTCGGCGATCGTTACGCTGGACACCTCCGCTCAGTCCGACAAGACCTACATGATCTCCTGGTTGTTAAACACTTTAACTCCCCCTCCCATTCCCACTCTGGCCTTTCTGTCCTGGGCCCCCTCCACTGTCAGAGTGAGGCCCAGCGCAAATTGGAGGAACAGCACCTCGTATTCCACTTGGGCATCTCACACCCCAGCGGTAAGAACAATGACTTCTCTAACTTCAAGTAACCCTTGCTTTCCCTCTCGCTCTATCCCTCCCCCTTCCCAGTTCTCCGACCAGTCTGACTATCCTCCTGATTAAATGTTACATTGCAGGCCTCGTTGTCACCTTCCCCCTAGCGAACAATATTCTATTGTACATTTTCCTTGAACGTTGATCCCTCATTTTCACACCTTACCCTTCCATATATCTCATTTCATTCCCCCGACTCTCAGTCTGAAGAAGGGTCTCGACCCAAAACGTCATTCACCTCTTCTATCCGGAGATGCTGCCTGACCCGCTGAGTTACTCCAGCATTTTGAGTATCTTTCCATATCTTAGCCAACCCACAAGTCATTTTTGCGACGTAACATTTTGCACCAGCCTATATATCTCAAAGATAGACACAAAATGCTGGAGTAAATGCAGGTCAGGCAGCATCTGCGGAGAAAAGGGATAGGTGACGTTTCGGGTCGAGACCCTTCTTCAGACTGAGTGAGAGGAGAGAGTCCAGGTTGAGAAGTCAGATACAAGGAATGCGATATATCTTATAGTCTGAAGAAGGTTCCCGACCAGAAATGTCATGTTCTCTGGAGATGCTGCCTGACCCGCTGAGTTACTCCAGCATTTTGTGTCTACCTTTGGTGTAAACCAGCATCTGCAGTTCCGTCCTTCCGACACATCTATTTTTCAAAAATCCACCCTGCTGGTTGGAACCTCAGTCCCGCCTTATAAGATTTCCCATTCAGAAATCTACATTGTGTTGGTCAGAGATACAGCGTAGAAACAGGCCCTTCGGCCCACTGAGTCCGTGCCGACCAGCGGTCACCTGTACACTAGTTCTACTCTACACGCTAGGGGAATTTCACAGAAGCCAATGATCCTACAAACCTGCACGTCCTTGCAATGTGGGAGGAAACCGGAGCACCCGGAGAAAACCCACATGGTCACGGGGAGAAGGTACAAACTCTGAACAGACAGCGCCTGTAGTCATGTTTAAGGAAAGAACTGCAGATGCTGGAAAAATGGAAGGTAGACCAAAAGTGCTGGAGAAACTCAGCGGGTGAGGCAGCATCTATGGAGCGAAGGAATAGGTGACGTTTCGGGTCGAGACCCTTCTTCAGACTGAATTTGACAGTTCAGCAACCTCCTCTGAGTCTGAGGAAGGGTCTCGACCCCAAACATCGCCCATTTCCTTCGCTCCATAGATGCTGCCTCACCCATTGAGTTTCTCCAGCATTTTGTGTCTACCTTTGTACACCTGTAGTCATGATCGAACTCGGGTCTCTGGTGGTGCAAGGCAGCAGCTCTACCTCTGAGCTACTGTACCACCCATCTTGTTATTATCTTAAGTCCACTTTTACCGCACCCCTAATTACAGATTCCAGTCTCACCATTAACTGGCATATTCCCTCTTGGTTTCTCTATCCATTCTTTCTTGAAGATGGATTTATAGGATGTCACACCCCACCCATTCCCTCTCATCCCCTCTCTGCTCAGGCAGAAGGTACAAGAGCTTGATAGCATGTACCACTAGACTCAAAGACAGCTTCTTCCCCGATGCTGTTAACGAAATTCTGATATGCTAAGGTTGTATTCCTGATCTTCCAACCTACCTCGCACTTTTTAATCTGCACTTTCTCTGTGGCTGTAATACCATATTCTGCAATCTGCCTTATTTCTCTTTTTGCACCATCTCTTGTGCTTATTTAGGATTAGATTGCAATCGCGTTTGGATTATTTATTAATTCAACATTTAGTTCAAAAGCAGGGATTTAATGCTGAGACTCCATAAGGCGTTGGTCAGGCCACGTTTGGAGTATTGTGAGCAATGTGGCCCCTCGTGTCTGAGGAAAGATGTGCTGGCTCTGGAGAGGGTTCAGAGGAGGTTTACAAGGACGATCCCTGGAATGAGTGGGTTAACATATGATGATGGCAGGACTTCCATATGAAGAAAGACTGGATAGACTCGGCTTGTACTCGCTGGAATTTAGAAGATTGAGGGGGGATCTCATGGAGACTTACAAAATTCTTAAGGGGTTGGACAGGCTAGATGCAGGAAGATTGTTCCCGATGTTGGGGAAGTCCAGAACAAGGGGGTCACAGTTTGAGGATAAGGGGGAAGTATTTTAGGACCGAGATGAGAAAATCATTTTTCACACAGAGAGTGGTGAATCTGTGGAATTCTCTGCCACAGAAGGTAGTTGAGGCCAGTTCATTGGCTATATTTAAGAGCGAGTTAGATGTGGCCCTTGTGGCTAATGGGATCAGGGGGTATGGAGAGAAGGCAGGTACATCATACCGAGTTGGATGATCAGCCATGATCATATTGTATGGCGGTGCAGGCTCGAAGGGCCGAATGGCCTACTCCTGCACCAATTTTCTATGTTTCTATGTTTCTATGAGCTTTTGACGGCACTGGGCCTGTACTCGCTGGAGTTTAGAAGAACGAGGGGGAGACCTCATTGAAACTTATCCAATAGTGAAAGGCTTGGATAGTGGATGTGGAGAGGATGTTTCCACTGGTGGGAGAGTCTAGGACTAGAGGTCACAGCCTCAGAATTAAAGGACGTTCCTTTAGGAAGGTGTTCCTTTAGTAAGACTGTAGAAAATGCAATTTTGTTCAAACCAAGCTGTTTGAATGACAATCCTATTCTATTCTTGAAGAGGAATTTATATAGTGGTGGTGAATCTGTGGAATTCTTTGCCACTGAAGGCTGTGGAGGCCAAATCAATGGATATTTTTAAGGCAGAGATAGACAGATTCTTGATTAGTACCGGAGTCAAGTGTTATGGGGAGAAGGCAGGAGATTGGGGTTAGGAGGGAGAGATAGATCGGCCATCGTTGAATGACGGAGTAGACTTGATGGGCTGAATGCACAGGCTCGCATGCAAAATAAAATATTTCACAGTCACATCTTGGTACACATGACAACAATAAATTGGCACCATTTGCTTCTTCCAATCTGTCAGGATATATGAAAATATCAATACCAATGGATCGACTATCCCCAAAAACCTAAGATGAGCTGCAAGGAGAGGTTGAGCAGGCTGGGACTCTATTCCTTGGAGCGCAGGAGCATGAGGAGCGATCTTGTAGAGGTGTATAAAATGATGGGAGGAATTGATCGGGTTCTCGCCCAGAGTAGGTGAATCGGGAACCAGGGGACATAGGTTTAAGGTGAAGGGGGGGAAAACATTTAATAGGAATCTGAGGGGTAGCTTTTTCACACAAAGGGTGGTGGGTGTATGGAATGAGCTGCCAGAGGAGGTAGTTGGGGCTGGGACTATCCCAATGTTTACGAAACACTGAGACAGGCAGGTTTAGAGGGATATGCGCCAAACGCGGGCAGGTGGGACTAGTGTAGCTGGGACATGTTGGCCAGTGTGGGCAAGTTGGGCTGAAGGGCCTGTTTCCACACTGTATCACTCTAAGACTCTATGTGGGTCACCAGGCTAAGGGCTTGCGTTGCTTTTAGTCCCATTCATTTCTTCAAGTCTTTATTAATATTAATTTATTTTAAAATATTTATGAATTCATGGATTCATCGTGGATTGTATCATGCCTCGTGCCAAGGAGACAAATCTGTTTAATATCTGCCATTTCAATATTCCACTTTATAGTTCCCTCGATCCTGCTGCTCTCTCGCTGAATGCTGAAGATTCTCCCAAATGGCCTTTTTGTCAACATTGAGCGCTTCCCGTCAACCTGCATCATTTTGCCACTTCCTTGCCCTTTGCACCACTCATCCCATCGCGCATTTGACTCTTTTACTCAGTACGGGGTGTCGGGGTTATGGGGAGAAGGCAGGAGAGTGCATTGTAATGCAGTGCCATGCAAACAGGCCCTTCGGCCCATCTCTTCTGTGCCAACCGGGATGCCATATCTATCCTGGTCCCAATTGCCCAAATCCTAGAAACCCTGTTTAATGTGCTGAACCATCCATAAAAACTCCATTACTTAACACACAATCCAATCCAATCCAATATATATACACACACACACACATTCAGTAAATACACACACCCACATTATCTGTCTATCTATCTATCCATCTATCCATCTATCCATCCATCTATCCATCTATCCATCTATCTATCTATCTATACATTCATCCATCCATCTATCTATCTATCTATCTATCTATCTATCTATCCATCTATCCATCCATCCATCCATCTATCTATCCATCTATCTATACATCTATCTATCCATCTATCCATCTATCTATCTATCCATCTATCCATCTATCCATCTATCTATCTATCCATCTATCCATCCATCTATCCATCTATCTATCCGTCTATCCATCTATATATATATATATATATCTGTCTATATACCTTTTTTTGTTTAATTTATTGTCAAGTGTACTGAGGTAATAGTGAAAAGCTTTTGTTGCGTGCTATCCAGCCGGCAGAATGACAATACATGATTACAATCGATCCATTCACAGTGTATAGATACATGATAAGGGAATAACGTTTAGTGCAAGGTAAAGCCAGCAAAGTCCAATCAAGGATAGTCCGAGGGTCACCAATGAGGTAGATAGTAGTTCAGCACTGCTCTCTGGTTGTGGTAGGATGGTTCAGTTGCCTGATAACTGCCCAACTTGCCCACACCAGCCAACATGTCCCATCCACACTACTCCCACCTGCCTGAGTTTAGCCCGTACCCCTCTAAACCTGTCCTACCCATGTACCTGTCCGAAGTGTCTCAAACGCACCTTCTCCTCCCGTACCTCCACTAAATTCCCCGATACGGACGGAGCCGAGGAAGTCGAATAGTTCCCCCCCCCATTGATGAACTGTACACTGCAAGGGCCAGGAAGCGAGCGGGCAAGATCATCTCTGACCCCTCTCACCCTGGCCACAAACTCTTTGAATCACTTCCCTCTGGAAGGCGACTCCGGACTGTCAAAGCTGCCACAGCCGGACATAAAAACAGTTTTTACCCACGAGTAGTTGCTCTAAACAGCCAAAAATCTGTAGCCTCCCTTTGATCTGGTATTTTGTTGGTTCACATGCTTGATCAATGGTGTTTTATCATTAATGTTTTATTATTATTAATGTTTAGTGTTTTCTGAGTCATTCGTAACTGTCACTTGTGGGTTGGAGCACCAAGGCAAATTCCTTGTATGTGAATACTTGGCCAAGAAACGTACTTACTTGCGTACTCCACGGAGAAAGCTTACCTGCCCGGTTGATTTCGATGATCTCCTCTTGGGCGAGGGGGCAGGAGTCACCTTGGCCGCTCCTCTGCGGGGACTTGCTGTCGGGCTTGCAGTAGTTGGGCGAGCCCGGCTGCGGGGCGCGGGGAATATGCTTGTTCTTCTTTTTTGGTAACTTTTGCTTGGCCATGGCCAAGGAGTAGTACATGCCGAAGTTGTTGACAATGACGGGCACGGGCATGGCGATGGTCAGCACGCCGGCCAAGGCGCACAAGGCCCCCACCAGCATCCCAGACCAGGTCTCAGGGTACATGTCCCCGTAGCCCAGGGTGGTCATGGTCACCACAGCCCACCAGAAGCCGATGGGGATGTTCTTGAAGCTGGTGTGCTTGCTGCCCGTGATGTCATCGGGGTCGGCGCCGATACGCTCGGCGTAGTAGATCATGGTGGCGAAGATGAGGACGCCCAGGGCCAGGAAGATGATGAGCAGCAGGAACTCATTGGTGCTGGCCCTCAGCGTGTGGCCCAGGACACGGAGGCCGATGAAATGGCGGGTCAGCTTGAAGATGCGCAGGATGCGGACGAAACGCACCACCCGCAGGAAGCCCAGAACGTCCTTGGCGGCTTTGGAGGAGAGGCCGCTCAGCCCGACCTCCAGGTAGAAGGGCAGGATGGCCACAAAGTCAATGATGTTGAGCGAGTTCTTGATGAACTCCTTCTTGTCGGGGCAGAAGAGGATCCGCATGAGGAACTCGAAGGTGAACCAGATGACGCACATGCCCTCCACGTAGGTGAGGAAGGCCTCCGTCTCGATCTCCTCGTCCTTCACCACCCTGGTGACGTTGCCCCTCACCACCGTCTCCGTCTTGTTCACCAGGTGGTTGAACGCTTCGTGGGTCTCAAGGCAAAAGGTGGTGATAGATATCAAGATGAAGAAGAGCGAGGCGAATGCCACGTACTGCAAGGGGGGGTGGGTGGGGGGGGGTTCGGTGGTGGAGAGAGAGAGAGAGAGAGAGAGAGAGAGAGAGAGAGAAGAGGGGGGAGACCAGTTAAGAAAAAAACAGAGCACGGAGCTTGCCCCCCCCCCCCCCCCCCGCGACCCCGGAGACCGCGGGTGCTGCCTGTACGGAGTTTGCACGTTCTCCCCGTGACCTGCGTGGGTTTTCTCTCCGTTTCCACCCACACAGCCAAAGACGCACAGGTTTTGTCGGCTAATAGAAACATAGAAACATCCTTACTAAAGGAACTGCTTTGGTAAGGACCCACACCACCCTGGCCACACACTCATCACCCTGCTACCTTTGGGTAGAAGGTACAGGAGCCTGAAGACTGCAACAACCTGGTTTAGGAATAGCTACTTCCCCACAGCCATCAGGCTATTAAACCTGGCTCGGACAAAACTCTGAACATTAATATCCCTCCATCTGTTATTTGCACTTTATTAATTTATTAATTCATGGGTGTATTTATGTATAGAATTGTAGTCAATGCCTTCTATGTTCTGTTGTGCTATGCAAAGAAAGATTCTCATTGTCCTGTCAGGGACACATGACAATAAACTCTTTTGACTTTGATTTGACCTTCCTAAAGGAACGTTCTTTAATTCTGAGGCCGTGACCTCTAGTCCTAGACTCTCCCACCAGTGGAAACATCCTCTCCACATCCTCTATCCAAGCCTTTCACTATTCGGTAAGTTTCAATGAGGTCTCCCCCTCGTTCTTCTAAACTCCAGCGGGTACAGGCCCAGTGCCATCAAAAGCTCATAGAAACATATAAACATAGTAGGCCATTCGGCCCTTAAAGCCTGCACCGCCATTCGATATGATCATGGCTGATCATCCAACTCGGTATCTCATACCTGCCTTCTCTCCATACCCCCTGATCCCTTTAGCCACAAGGGCCACATCTAACTCCCTCTTAAATATAGCCAATGAACTGACCTCAACTACCTTCTGTGGCAGACTATTCCAGAGACCCACCACTCTCTGTGTGAAAAATGTTTTCGTCATCTCGGTCCTAAAGGAATTCCCTCTTATCCTTAGAAACATAGAAAATAGGTGCAGGAGGAGCCCATTCGGCCCTTCGAGCCTGCACCGCCATTCAATATGATCATGGCTGATCATCCAACTCAGTATCCTGTACCTGCCTTCTCTCCATACCCTCTGATCCCTTTAAGCACAGGGGCCACATCTAACTTCCTCTTAAATATAGCCAATGAACTGGCCTCAACTACTTTCTGTAGCAGAGAATTCCACAGATTTACCACTCTCTGTGTGAAAAAAAATAATTCTCATCTCGGTCCTAAAAGACCCGACCCGAAACGTCACCCATTCCTTCTCTCCAGAGATGCTGCCTGACCCACTGAATCTTTTTCCAGCATTTTGTGTCTTATTTCTAAAGGGCTTGGTACAAGGGTACATTGTCCCCAGTGTGTGTGTGTGCGTGTTCTCCCCGTGACCGCGTGGGTTTTCTCCGGGTGTCCTGGTTTCCCCCCTACAACCCAAATGCATATGAGTGTTCGGTTAGATCGAAGGTAGGCAAAAAATGCTGGAGCAACTCAGCGGGACAGGCAGCATCTCTGGGTGACGTTTCGGGTCCAGACCCCTCTTCAAATGTTTGACTTTCCGGAGATGCTGCCGGTCCCGCTGAGTCACTCCAGCATTTTGTGCCTACCTTCGATCTATTTCTCGTGCGAGTGCGCTGGCCGGCGCGGACTCGGTGGGCCTAAGGTCCTGTTTTCCCGCTATATCTCTAAACTAAACTCAGCCCAAAGTTAACAAGAGGACGCGTCTCATCCCCAGCCACTCCCTCTCGTCCCCTCTCCCGTCGGGCAAGAGCTACAGGAGTCTGAACACGCACACCTCCAGAGTCGGGGACTGTTTCTCCCCAGTTGTTATCAGGCAACTGAACCATCCTCTCATCAGCTGGAGCATCGAAACATAGAAAATAGGTGCAGGAGGAGGCCATTCGGCCCTTCGAGCCAGCATCGCCATTCATTGTGATCATGGCTGATCGTCCCCTATCAATAACCCGTGCCTGCCTTCTCCCCATATCCCTTGACTCCACTAGCCCCTAGAGCTCTATCTAACTCTCTCTTAAATCCATCCAGTGACTTGGCCTCCACTGCCCTCTGCGGCAGGGAATTCCACAAATTCACAACTCTCTGGGTGAAAACGTTTTTTCTCACCTCAGTCTTAAATGGCCTCCCCTTTATTCAAAGACTGTGTGCGGCCCCTGGTTCTGGACTCGCCCAACATTGGGAACATTTTTCCTGCATCTAGCTTGTCCAGTCCTTTTATAATTTTATATGTTTCTATAAGTCCTGGCCGACCATCTACCTCACTGTAGACTTTTGAACTGTATCTGTAAAGTTTAAATTGTCCCTAGTGTGAGTGGGATAGTACTAGTGTACGGGGAGCGCTGGTCAGCGCGGACTCGGTGGGCCGAAGGGCCTGTTTCCGTGCTGTATCTCGAAACTAAACTAATCATTGGGTAAGTGTTTAAAGTTTGCCCTGCCCGACACGCATATTTAGCGGTTACACTGTCCACCGCGACAATCTCTGCCTGGGTTTCGTATACTTTAGAGGTTCAGCACGGAAAGAGGCCCTTCGGCCCACCGAGTCCATGCTGACCATCCACCACCTGTTCACACTAGTTCTATTTTATCCAGTTTTCCCATCCACTCCCTACACACTAGCTGGCAATGAATAGAGACCAATTAAACTAAAATCCCGTGTTGGACGGAACTGCAAATCCTGGTTTGCACCGAAAGAGACACAAAAAGCTGGAGTAACTCAGCGGGACAGGCAGCATCTCTGGAGAGAAGGAATGGGTGACGTTTCGGGTCGAGACCAGAAGTTTGACTTTTCCAGTGATGCTGCCTGGTCGGGGTTGAGTTACCCCGGCATTTTGTGCCTAAACCAAACACTGGTATGCCGTTTGGGCTGTGGGAGAAAACCAGATCACCCGGAGCAAACCCACGCGGTCACGGGGGGGGTGAACATGCAAACTCCACACTGACAGTACCGGCGTCAGGATGGAACCCAGGTCTCTGGCGCAGTGAGGCCTCAGCTGTTCCTCTGTGCAAAACCATGCTCTGGACCTCGTCCCAAAGGCTTTGCTGAAGTCACTCAAATTTCCAAAGCTTCACTCAACCCAGTCAGCTAGACTTAATCAGAGCTAGCTGACTGAGAATTGTTTTCCCTGTGTAGATATCCACCACATCACAATGGGACCATCCCAATCCACCCCGAAATTGTTCCCGTCATCAAACATTCATTCCATTCCCTTTGGAAAATGGTTCTTGAATCTGCTACCACCGAACACACCATATCCCAACACTTCACTGCCTGAACAAAAATATTCATACGATCATTAGAGATAGGAGCAGAATTAGGCCATTTGGCCCATCAAGGCTACTCCGCCATTCAATCACGGCTGATTACTGGGATGTCAGGACTGTCTTATGAACAAAGACTGCATAGACTCGGTTTATACTCTCTAGAATTTAGAAGATTGAGAGGGGATCTTATAGAAACGTACAAAATTCTTAAGGGGTTGGACAGGCTAGATGCAGGAAGATTGTTCCCGATGTTGGGGAGGTCCAGGACAAGGGGTCACAGCTTAAGGATAAGGGGGAATTCCTTTAGGACCGAGATGAGAAGGACTTTTTTCACACAGAGAGTGGTGGGTCTCTGGAACTCTCTGCCACAGAGGGTAGTTGAGGCCAGTTCATTGGCTATATTTAAGAGGGAGTTAGACGTGGCCCTTGTGGCTAAGGGGATCAGAGGGTATGGAGAGAAGGCAGGTACGGGATACTGAGTTGGATGATCAGCCATGATCACATTGAATGGCGGTGCAGGCTCGAAGGGCTGAATGGCCTACTCCTGCACCTAATTTCTATGTTTCTGTGTCTATGTTTCTATCTATCTCTCCCTCCTAACCCCATTCTCCTGCCTTCTCCACATAACCCCGAACCACCCGTACTAATCAAGAACATCATTTATTATCTGAATGGCGGCCGATTAGGAAAAGGGGAGATGCAACGAGACCTGGGTGTCATGGTACACCAGTCATTGAAAGTAGGCATGCAGGTGCAGCAGGCTGTGAAGAAAGCGAATGGTTTGTTAGTTTTCATAGCAAAAGGATTTGAGTGTAGGAGCAGGGAGGTTCTACTGCAGTTGTACAGGGTCTTGGTGAGACCACACCTGGAGTATTGCGTATAGTTTTGGTCTCCAAATCTGAGGAAAGGCATTCTTGCCATAGAGGGAGTACAGAGAAGGTTCACCGGACTGATTCCTGGGATGGCAGGACTTTCATATGAAGAAAGACTGGATAGACTCGGCTTGTACTCGCTAGAATTTAGAAGATTGAGGGGGGGTCTTTTAGAAACTTATAAAATTCTTAAGGGGTTGGACAGGCTAGATACAGGAAGATTGTTCCCGATGTTGGGGAAGTCCAGAACAAGGGGTCACACAGTTTAAGGATAAGGGGGAAGTCTTTTAGAACCGAGATGAGAAAAACCTTTTTCACGCAGAGACTGGTGAGTCTGTGGAATTCTCTGCCACAGAAGGTAGTTGAGGCCAGTTCATTGGCTATATTTAAGAGGGAGTTAGATGTGGCCCTTGTGGCTAAACCGATCAGGGGGTATGGAGAGAAGGCAGGTACAGGATACTGAGTTGGATGATCAGCCATGATCATATTGAATGGCGGTGCAGGCTCGAAGGGCCGAATGGCCTACTCCTGCACCTATTGTCTATGTTTCTATGTTTCACGTTTTATCCAATATTAAATCAATGTTCTCTGTTCCCTCGCTCCTGTTTGCAAAACTGTCTCCCCATTCCTGCTGCCTTAGTCCCCTTGAGTACCAATTAGCCAACTCTCAGTCAGAAGAAGGGTCTCGACCCGAAACGTCACCCGTTCCTTCTCTCCAGAGATGCTGCCTGTCCCGCTGAGTTACTCCAGCTTTTTGTGTCTTTCTTCGGTTTAAACCAGTACCTGCACTTCCTTCCTACAAACGTTCCCCTTGATCTTTTGAGTATAATGCAAACATTTCGATGCAATGTCATTTTTTCCCTCATTAGACACTTGTTCTGCAGATCCTGAGACAAACAAACAAACAATATCGAAGGTAGAAAAAAATGCTGGAGAAACTCAGCGGGTGCAGCAGCATCTATGGAGCGAAGGAAATAGGCAACGTTTCGGGCCGAAACCCTTCTTCAGACTGATGTGAGGGTGGTGGGGGCGGGAAGAAGAAAGGAAGTGGAGGAGCCAGAGGGCTGAGGGAGAGCTGGGAAGGGGAGGAGACAGCAAGGGCTACTGGAAATTGGAGAATTCAATGTTTATGCCACTAGGGTGCAGGCTGCCCAAGCGGAATATGAGGTGCTGCTCCTCCAATCTCCGGTGGTGCTCACTCTGGCCGTGGAGGAGGCCCAGGACAGAGAGGTCGGATTTTTAAATGGGAGGGGGAATTGAAGTGCTGAGCCACCGGGAGATCAGGTTGGTTAATGCGGGCCGAGCGGAGGTGTTCGACTCCACAGATGCTGCCGCACCCGCTGAGTTTCTCCAGCATTTTTGTCTCCCATCGATTTTCCAGCATCTGCAGTTCCTTCTTAAACAATAACAATATCGAACTCGCAAAGCATTGTTACCGAGTCAGACGCACAGTGGGCAAGTATTTTAACATAAAAACATAGAAAATAGGTGCAGGAGTAGGCCATTCGGCCCTTCGAGCCAGCACTGCCATTCAATAAGATCATGGCTGATCGTCCAAATTCAGTGCCCCCGTGTCAGTATTTCCAGACCAAAATCTGCATTATTGACTTTAGACAGAGATACAGTACAGGAACAGGCCCTTCGGCCCACCGAGTCTGCGCGAACCAGCAATCCCCGCACAATAATGCCCCTGTCCCACTTAGGAAACCGGAACAGAAACCTCTGGAGACTTTGCGCCCCACCCAAGGTTTCCGTGCGGTTCCCGGAGGTTTTTGTCCTCCAGCAACCACCTTCAACCAGCATCGCAACCGGCTTCGACTAAAAAACGACCGATTTTTAAAACGGAAACCACTTTCCACCATTAGGGAGACTGACAAAAACCTCCGGGAACTGTCCACTGTGTTACCCAATCTCTGTTTGGTTTGGTTTACTGTAGAAATACCGCATGGCAAGAGGCCCTTCGGCCCACCGAGTCCATGTTGACCATCGATCACCCGTGGCACTTTGGTGGCAAAATCAGGAAAGTAGACTATTATCTGAATGGTGGCCGATTAGGAAAAGGGGAGATGCAACGAGACCTGGGTGTCATGGTACACCAGTCATTGAAAGTAGGCATGCAGGTGCAGCAGGCAGTGAAGAAAGCAAATGGTATGTTAGCATTCATAGCGAAAGGATTTGAGTATAGGAGCAGGGAGGTTCTACTGCCGTTGTACAGGGTCTTGGTGAGACCACACCTGGAGTATTGCGTACAGTTTTGGTCTCCAAATCTGAGGAAAGACATTCTTGCCATAGAGGAAGTACAGAGAAGGTTCACCAGACTGATTCCTGGGATGTCAGGACTTTCATATGAAGAAAGACTGGATAGACTCGGCTTGTACTCGCTGGAATTTAGAAGATTGAGAGGGGATCTTATAGAAAATTACAAAATTCTTAAGGGGTTGGACAGGTTAGATGCAGGAAGATTGTTCCTCATGTTGGGGAAGTCCAGAACAAGGGGTCTCAGTTTAAGGATAAGAGGGAAATCTTTTAGGACCGAGATGAGAAAATCATTTTTCACACAGAGAGTGATGAATCTGTGGAATTCTCTGCCACAGAGGGTAGTTGAGGCCAGTTCATTGGCTATATTTAAGAGGGAATTAGATGTGGCCCTTGTGGCTAAAGGGATCAGGGGGTATGGAGAGAAGGCAGGTACAGGATACTGAGCCATGATCAGCCATGATCATATTGAATGGCGGTGCAGGCTCAAAGGGCCGAATGGCCTCCTCCTGCACCTATTGTCTATGTTTCTATGTTTCATCCACTCCCTGCACGCTAGGGGCAATTTGTAGAGACCAATTAAAATACTGCAGAGATACCGCATGGAAAGAGGCCCTTCGGCCCACCGAGTCCATGTTGGCCATCGGTCACCCCTTCACGCTAGTTCCACATTGTCCCATTTTCTCACCCTGATCGCAGTTCGGCTAGGTCTCGGTGGGCCGAATGGCCTTTTTTTTCCCGCGCTGTATCTCCAGAAACTGCGTTTGTAGTAGACCCAGGCAGTAACGTTGGCATCAGCAGGGCATCACGCAGGCATCATTTTCCCAGCCCCAACCTAACTCTGACACGAGCCTCACAATTTCAACAGAACAACTGCGGGAATGATAACGATAGATCTGCTGTCTTGGAGACTGTGTGTTGTTGCCTCGAGTCAGGAGCAGGTCTGTTCTAAACCCTAGTAATGAAATCTCACCTCTTTTATTCCTCTCTGGTAATATGACAGCATCGCGGCGTTCCCCAGGGGCTTAATTAGTACGAGTGTCAGAGGGAAAACAAATCCTAAAATAGCCAAGTTTACCGCTCGGAGTAGTCCCATCATCGCCCTCACTCTGCACACCGCTCCTAACAAGGCGTCGTTCAACATATTCCACTGTGCGGGCAGGGAACTGCAGATGCTGGTTTACACCAAAGGGTAGACACCAAGATGCTGGAGTAACTCAGCGGGACAGGTGGCATCTCCGGAGAGAAGTAACGGGCAGCGTTCCGAGTCGAGACCCTTTATGAGACGTCTGAAGAAATGTCTCGCCCCGAAACGTCATCCATTCCTTTCTCCTACCCCTACATCAGTCTGAAGAAGGGTTTCAGCCTGAAACGTCGCCTATTTCCTTCGCTCCATAGATGCTGCCTCACCCGCTGAGTTTCTCCAGCATTTTTGTCTACCTTCGATTTTCCAGCATCTGCAGTTCCTTCATAAACATTTTGTCTACTCCACTGCGAAATCTCCTCAAGGTATGACTACTTTGAAGAAGTTCTCCTCCTCGAAGGTTCTCGACCCGAAACATCGCCTATTTCCTTCGCTCCATAGATGCTGCCGCACCCGCTGAGTTTCTCCAGCACTTTTGTCTACCTTCGAATTTCGCCTTTATCCTTAAACTGTGACCCCTTGTTCTGGACCTCCCCAACATTGGGAACAATCTTCCTGCATCTAGCCTGTCCAACCCCTTAAGAATTTTGTAAGTTTCCATAAGATCCCCCCTCAATCTTATGAAAAAAGACTGGATAGACTCGGTTTATCCTCTCTAGAATTTAGGAGATTGAGAGGGGATCTTATAGAAACTTACAAAATTCTTAAGGGGTTGGACAGGCTAGATGCAGGAAGTTTGTTCCCGATGTTGGGGAGGTCCAGGACAAGGGGTCACAGCTTAAGGATAAGGGGGAAATCCTTTAGGACCGAGATGAGAAAGACTTTTTTCACACAGAGAGTGGTGGGTCTCTGGAACTCTCTGCCACAGAGGGTAGTTGAGGCCAGTTCATTGGCTATATTTAAGAGGGAGCTAGATGTGGCCCTTGTGGCTAAGGGGATCAGAGGGTATGGAGAGAAGGCAGGTACGGGATACCGAGTTGGATGATCAGCCATGATCATATTGAATGGCGGTGCAGGCTCGAAGGGCCGAATGGCCTACTCCTGCACCTAATTTCTATGTTTCTATGTCTAATCTTCTAAGAATCTTAAGAAATGAGATTCTTCCTATCAAGCTGCTCGGTAGGCAGGCCATTGGGTGATGGAGCGGACTAGTACCCAAAGACGGGATGAATCTGTTGGAGGTTGTGGAGATATTCGGCCGACCAGAGTTGAGAACCTCATCGCCATCGGGGGCAAAAAAACCTCTTTAAAAACAGCAATTGGCCTTTCTTGCAGTTGGCATCGACTAAATGGCCTGTCCTACCAGCATGCAACTCCATGCAATGAGCGCGATCAAACTAGAAGCGGGGGCCGCGCGGAGGTCGGGTGAGTGGCGCAACGCGGCGCAAAGTGAGGCGAACTTGGAGCGAAGTCTTAAAGGTAAGTTCGCCAGGACAGAGAGGGGCACACAGAGAGGGGCACAGAGGCACACACACAGAGGGTCACGGAGGCACACACACAGAGGGTCACGGAGGCACCTACAGAGAGGGACACGGAGCGACGATGTCGGGGCAGTGCGTAATGCGTCGAGGCGACTGCGAGCCGATAAGCCGTTGCCGCGCGGAATTTTTGAACACAGTCAGTTTATCGGAGCCCCGCGCGATGTCGGGACGAACTCCGCACAATTCCGCACGGCTCCGGCGATCGAAGTGGGACCGGCCCCACGACGCCGGACGGCTCAAGCGACCACGTTAGGTCGGCGCTCATCGCATGGAGTTGCATGTTGGTGGGACCGGCCCTTTACTTATTAACGCCGTCACATCAGCCTCCCCTTGTGGCACACAGTCACTACTTAAACGCAGACACAAAAAAAGCTGGCGTAACTCAGCGGGAAGGGCAGCACCTCTGGAGAGAAGGAATGGGCGACTTTTCGGGGCGAGACCCTTCTGCAGACTGAGAGTCTCGGGAAAGGGAAATGGGAGATGTGGATGATGGTGTGGAGAGATAAAGAACAAGGGATGAGAGACGTTCCCAAAAAGTAGCAACGATAAAGGAAACAGCTGTTTGTTGGGTGAAAACGAGAAGCTGGTGCAACATGGGTGGGGGGGGGGGGGGGGGGGATAGAGAGAGGGGTTACTTGAAGTTGGAGAGATCAATATTCATCCCACTGGGCTGTAGCCAGCATCTGCAGCTCCTGCACTCCTTAAACTTGCATCTAAGTCACAAATCAGAGGATGCTGGGTATAACTTGTGGACATCTCTCCAGCCATCAGCTGTGGACTCCCATCAAAATAGCCACAGTGTGGCTGAGACTGGTACAGAGGGGACTATTTCCACCACCTGGGTTTAAAACGGGGAGGTGTTTTTTCACAGCACCTTTCACACAGTCTGCAATGCTTTATAGTAAATGTAACTGCCTGTGACACTAGACAATAGACAATGGGTGCAGGAGTAGGCCATTCGGCCCTTCGAGCCAGCACCGCCATTCAATGCGATCACGGTTGATCATCCCCAATCAGTTCCCCATTCCTGCCTTCTCCCCCATATCCCCTGACTCCGCTATCTTTACCACATCTTATATGTGGTAGCATTGTGGGGCAGCGGTAGAGTTGCTGCCTTGCAGGAGCGGACACCCGGGTCCGATCCCAACTACGGGTGCTGTCTGTGCAGAGTTTGCACGTTCTCCGCGTGACATATATGTGGATTTTGTCCGAGATCCTCGGTTTCCTCCCTCACTCCAATGACGTTCAGGTATGTAGGTTAATTGACTTGGTAAATGTTTTTAAAAAAAATTATCCCCAGTGTGTGTAGGATAGTGTTAGTATGCAGGGGGTCAGCACGGACTCGGTGGGCCGAAGGGCCTGTTTCCATGCTGTATCTCCAAACGAAACTAAATTAAACAAACTAGCAGGGCTGCTAATCTAACCACAGCCAGATCCAACAAGAACCGATCTGTTACTGACCAGTTCGTGAGAAGGGTGATGTTTTTCGTTTAGGCAATAGACAATAGACAATAGGTGCAGGAGTAGGCCACTCGGCCCTTCGAGCCAGCACCGCCATTCAATGTGATCATGGCTGATCATCCCCAATCAGTACCCCGTTCCTGCCTTCTCCCCCATATCCCCCATATCCCCTGACTCCGCTATCCTTAAGAGCCCTATCCAGGTCTCTCTTGAAAGTATCCAGAGAACCGGCATCCACCGCCCTCTGAGGCAGAGAATTCCACAGAGTCACAACTTTCCGTGTGAAAAAGTGTTTCCTCATCTCCGTTCTAAATGCCTTACCCCTTATTCTTAAACTGTGTGTGGCCCCTGGTTCTGGACTCCCCCAACATCAGGAACATGTTTCCTGCCTCTAGCGTGTCCCTTAATAATCTTATATGCTTCAATAAGATCCCCTCTCATCCTTCTAAACTCCAGAGTGTACAAGCCCAGCCGCTCCATTCTCTCAGCATATGACAGTCCCACCATCCTGGGAATTAACTTTGCGAACCTACGCTGCACTCCCTCAATAGCAAGAATGTCATTCCACAAATTAGGGGACCAAAACTGCATACAATATTCCAGATGTGGTCTCACTAGGGCTCTGTACAACTGCAGAAGGACCTCTTTGCTCCTATACTCAACTCCTCTTGTTATGAAGGCTAACATGCCATTCGCTTTCTTCACTGCCTGCTGCACCTGCATGCTTACTTTCATAGACTGATGAACAAGGACTCCCAGATCCCGTTGTACTTCCCCTTTTCCCAACTTGACACCATTTAGATAATAATCTGCCTTCCTGTTTTTGCTACCAAAGTGGATAACCACCCATTTATCCACATTAAACTGCATCTGCCATGCATCTGCCCACTCCCCCAACCTGTCCAAGTCACCCTGCATCCTCATAGCATCCTCCTCACAGTTCACACTGCCACCCAGTTTTGTGTCATCTGCAAATTTGCTAATGTTACTTTGAATCCCTTCATCCAAATCATTGATGTATATTGTAAATAGCTGCGGTCCCAGCACTGAGCCTTGCGGTACCCCACTAGTCACTGCCTGCCATTCTGAAAGGGACCCGTTAATCCCTACTCTTTGTTTCCTGTCTGCCAACCACTTCTCTATCCATGTCAGCACTCTACCCCCAATACCATGTGCCCTAATTTTGCCCACTATTCTCCTATGTGGGACCTTATCAAATGCTTTATGAAAGTCCAGGTAAACTACATCCACTGGCTCTCCCATTACTTTCCAGATACAGGGCGGAAACAGACCATTCGGCCCACAGAGTCCCTGCACATTGTTACTATCCCACACAAACTTTATGGGATAGTGGGACAATTTGCAATGATACCAATCTAATTAGTCTACAAGCTACAATGTATGTCATTGTGTGGGGGGAAACTGGAACTCCCGGAGAAAACCCACGCAGGTCACGGGGAGAACGTGCAAACTCCGTACAGACAGCACCCGTGGTCGGGATCGAACCTGGGTCTCTGGCGCTGTGAGGCAGCAACTCTACCTCTACGCCGCCGTGCAGTGTTGTTTTAATTTTTCCGGATGTTTCTATCAGACCGGAAAGCAACAAATGTAAATCCTTTATTTTAGAAACATAGAAAATAGGTGCAGGAGTAGGCCATTCGGCCCTTCGAGCCTGCACCGCCATTCAATATCATCACGGCTGATCATCCAACTCAGTATCCCGTACCTGCCTTCTCTCCATACCCTCTGATCCCTTTAGCCACAAGGGCCACATCTAACTCCCTCTTAAATATAGCCAATGAACTGGCCTCAACTACCTTCTGTGGCAGAGAATTCCACAGATTCACCACTCTCTGTGTGAAAAATGTTTTTCTCATCTCGGTCCTAAAGGAATTCCCCCTTATCCTTAAACTGTGACCCCTTGTTCTGGACTTCCCCAACATCGGGAACAATCTTCCTGCATCTAGCCTGTCCAACCCCTTAAGAATTTTGTAAGTTTCTATAAGATCCCCCCTCAATCTTCTAAATATTTTGAACAAGAGAGAGCCCAGAATTACAGACCAGTCAACTTAAAATCTGTTATGTGTCGGGAAGAACTGCAGGTGCTGGTTTAAATCGAAGACACACAAAATGCTGGAGTAACTCAGCGGAACAGGCAGCAACACTGGAGAGAAGGAATGGGTGACGTTTCGGGTCGAGACCCTCCTTCAGACTGATGATAAAATCTGCTATTGGGAAAATTAATAAGCTAATATTCAAGATGTTAGGGCTGGAGCACTTCATAAAATTTAAGGTGATCGGGCAAAGTTGACTTGGTTTTATGAAAGGGAAATCACATCTAACTAACTCTCTGCAGTTCTTTGAAGAAGAAAAATACAATGTGGTTAACAGAAGATGGCCTGTGTTTTGATTTGCAGAAGTCGCTCCATAAGATGTTGAGAGAACGGGTTATGGATATCACCAAAAGTTACAGGGAGTCTGAAGAAGGGTCTTGACCCAATACGTCACCCATCCTTCTCAGTCACTGTTGGTTAATTAAATTAGAAGTCAAAATGAAATTGGTGAGAGGAATATATGGGGTAGATCGCACAGGGTCTCTTGCCCAGAGTAGGGGAATCGAGAACAGGAGGACATAGGTTTAAGGTGAAGGGGGGAAATTTTTTTCATAGGAATCTGAGGGGTAACTTTTTCTGGTAAAGCGTGGTGGGTGTATGGAACAAGCTGTCAGGGGTGGAAGATTGCAACCTTCACCTGGTCCGCCCTGTTTCGATTAATGCAATCAACTCGACGTGCACAAACGCAAGATCAAATGGCACAAGTTGACCGACAACGTTAGGCTGTGCACGCCACACGAAAGAAGAAGAAGAATAAGCTGCCAGAGGAGGTAGTGGAGGCTGGGATTATCGCAATGTTTAAGAAGCATTTAGACAGGTACATGGATGGGATGGGTTTGGAGGGATATGGGCCAAATGCAGGCAGGTGGGACTAGTGCGGCTGGGACATGTTGGCCGGTGTGGGCAAGTTGGGCCGAAGGGCCTGTTTCCACACTGTATCACTCTATGACTCTGTGATAGATAAGTTGGGGGATATCACCAAGTGTCGAGGGGGCCACAGTCATTAGAATAAAGGGGAGGTCATTTAAGACTGAGGTGAGCAAAAAACGTTTTCACCCAGAGAGTTGTGAATTTGTGGAATTCCCTGCCACAGAGGGCAGTGGAGGCCAAGTCACTAGATGGATTTAAGAGAGAGTTAGATAGAGCTCTAGGGGCTAGTGGAGTCAAGGGATATGTGGAGAAGGGTTATTGACAGGGGGCGATCAGCCATGAGTTCCAGGACAAGGGGTCACAGCTTAAGGATAAGGGGGAAATCCTTTAGGACCGAGATGAGAAGGACTTTTTTCACACACAGAGTGGTGGGTCTCTGGAACTCTCTGCCACAGAGGGTAGTTGAGGCCAGTTCATTGGCTATATTTAAGAGGGAGTTAGATGTGGCCCTTGTGGCTAAGGGGATCAGAGGGTATGGAGAGAAGGCAGGTACGGGATACTGAGTTGGATGATCAGCCATGATCACATTGAATGGCGGTGCAGGCTCGAAGGGCCGAATGGCCTCCTCCTGCACCTATTTTCTATGTTTCTATGTTTCTATGATATCACCAAGGTTACAGGGCATCAGAGAGGGTGATTTTCCCCAAGTGGGAGAACCGAGCTAACGGGCAGTTTCATCACCAAAGCCGTGGCGATGTACGGTTGCATCGGCAAACTACCGGCCAAAGAGCAGCATCCTCGGCACTCCGGTAACTCAGACCCAGTAACCAGTTGGTCAACGGTCTATGGGGAACACGATCACATTGAGGCAATTCCACGATCACATTGAGTCTTGTGCAGATGATCGACACAAGGATTCAACTTCCCTATATATGAATGATCACAGGATGCTAAGTAGACAATAGACAATAGGTGCAGGAGTAGAGGCCATTCGGCCCTTCGAGCCAGCACCGCCATTCAATGTGATCATGGCTGATCATCCACAATCAGTACCCCGTTCCTGCCTTCTCCCCATATCCCCTGACTCCACTATCTTTAAGAGCCCTATCTAGCTCTCTCTTGAAAGCATCCAGAGAACCGGCCTCCACCGCCCTCTGAGGCAGAGAATTCCACAGACTCACCACTCTCTGTGAGAAAAAGTGTTTCCTCGTCTCCGTTCTAAATGGCTTACTCCTTATTCTTAAACTGTGTGGCTCCTGGTTCTGGACTCCCCCAACATCGGGAACATGTTTCCTGCCTCTAGCGTGTCCAAACCCTTAACAATCTTATATGTTTCAATGAGATCTCCTCTCATCGTTCTAAACTCCAGAGTGTACAAGCCCAGCTGCTCCATTCTCTCAGCATATGACAGTCCCACCATCCCGGGAATTAACCTTGTAAACCTACGCTGCACTCCCTCAATAGCAAGAATGTCCTTCCTCAAATTACGGGACCAAAACTGCGCACAATACTCCAGGTGTGGTCTCCTAGTAGGACAAAGTGAGGCAACTTTGCACCAAAAGGAGCATCACGCTATCTGTTAATAGACACAAAAAGCTGGAGTAACTCAGCGGGACTGGCAGCATCTCTGGAGAAAAGGAATGGGTGGCGTTTGGGGTCGAGAAGCCTTCTTCAGACTGGAGAGGGGAGAGGGAAACGAGAGATACAGACGGAAATAGAAACATAGAAACAAAGAAAATAGATGCAGCAGGAGGCCATTTGGCCCTTCGAGCCAGCACCGCCATTCATTGATCGTCCCCAATCAATACCCGTTCCTGCCTTCTCCCCGTATCCCTTGACTCCACTAGCCCCTCGAGCTCTATCTAAATCTCTCTTTAATCCATCCAGTGACTTGGCCTCCACTGCCCTCTGTGGCAGGGATTTCCACAAATTCACAACTCTCTGGGTGAAAAAGTTTTTTCTCACCTCAGTCTTAAATGACCTCCCCTATATTCTAAGACTGAGGCCCCTGGTTCTGGACTCGTGAACATTGGGAACATTTTTCCTGCATCTAGCTTGTCCAGTTCTTTTACAATTTAATATATTTCTATAAGATTCCCCCCTCATCCTTCTAAACTCCAGTGAATACAAGCCTAGTCTTTTCAATCTTTCCTCATATGACAGTCCCACCATCCCAGGGATCAATCTCGTGAACCTACGCTGCACTGCCTCAATCACAAGGATGTCCTTCCTCAAATTAAGAGACCAATACTCCAGATGTGGTCTTACCAGAGCCGTATACAACTGCAGAAGAACCTCTCTACTCCTATACTGAAATCCTCTTGTTATGAAGGCCAACATTCCATTAGCTTTCTTCACTGCCTGCTGTACCTGCACGCCAACTTTCAGTGACCGGTGTACAAGGACACCCAGGTCTCGCTGCACCTCCCCCTTACCTAACCTAAGAGGGATTTAGAACAAATGAATGAAATATATGCAAAAAAGTAACAATGATACAAGGGACAGGTCATTGTTAGCTGTTTGTTAGGTGAGAACAAGTTACAGACAATGAGACTCAACAGGACAACATTGCTCGACCCAAAACGTCACCCATTCCTTCTCTCTAGAGACGCTGCCTGTCCCGCTGAGTTACTCCAGCCTTTTGTATCTATCCCAAGCTGGTATGACTTGGGTGGGGGACATCCCTTGCCTCCCTTATACAGTCTTCAACAACACAACTGGGCACCATTTGCACCTCCCAAAGAGAACATCATAGCCTGCGTCTCCACAGTGGATGTCGCTCTGCAGTTAATGACGTCCATCCATAGCCATTGCTTTAGGAAACAACTCACCACAGAGCACGCTCCCGTAGACATACGCAGGAAGGAACTGCGGATGCTGGTTTAAACCGAAGATAGACACAACAATCTGC
Organism: Raja brachyura; assembly: GCA_963514005.1. The sequence goes on along the minus strand of CAUPSL010000767.1, from coordinate 24,178 downwards.
GGGGTGAAGGCCCTGTCCCACCTTCCCGAGTTACTCACGAATTCTCCAAAGTTTTCCCCTCGATTCAAACTCGGAGATGCCAGCCGTAGGTACTCGGGGCTATTTATTTTACTCCTGGACATTATTCAACTGAAAAAACGTCCCGACTTACCCGATGCCCCGAGTAACTATGGTTGGCATTATGAGCCGCTACAAAATATCTACGGACTCGCTAAGGACGTTCTCCGAGTTTGAATTAAGGGGAAATCTCGGGAGAATCCGTGAGCAACTCGGGAAAGCGGGACAGTGCCTTCACTCAGCGGGACAGGCTTCAGATTGTCGTGAACCTCACATTTACAACCTCACAACTGTCACCTCCTGCCAAATTTCTTCCCCGATCGCTTAACCTACCCCCCCCCCCCCCCCTTTGTGTGTCCCCCTCACCAAAGATCCTACAACGGAGCAAGATAGATCACTCCTGCTAAATGCAATGGGCTGACGTGTAGTACGCAACGGAGCGGAACGTGGGCCTTTTTTACATCCATTTTAGTAACCCGACCCGACCCGCAGTGTAATCAACGTTGCGGGGGAACAGTTTGTGTTAATAAATTAATATTCTGAAAACGAGGAGAAGATTTGTACATAAGAACTTTTATTTTTATGAGGATGTTTCCGTAACCGGCTCCCGTCTCCGCACTAGTATCTTTGCTCCGCTACGGGATCTTTGGTGCGGAGACGGAAGCCGGTTATGGAAGCCGGGGCCGAAAACTACCCATGAATCTGCCCATGACCGTACTACGTCTTTTTCGTCGGGTGGACTATCTTGCTCGCTGTAGGGTCTTTGCACCTCACCACTTGCTTTCTCGCCTATCTGTGTACAACATGTACAAATTTAGCTGGAATACACTTGGTCCCGTCATCCATAGAAACATAGAAATTAGGTGCAGGAGTAGGCCATTCGGCCCTTCGAGCCTGCACCGCCATTCAATGTGATCATGGCTGATCATCCAACTCAGTATCCCGTACCTGCCTTCTCTCCATACCCCCTGATCCCCTTAGCCACAAGGGCCACATCTAACTCCCTCTGAAATATAGCCAATGAACTGGCCTCAACTACCCTCTGTGGCAGAGAGATCCAGAGACCCACCACTCTCTGTGTGAAAAATGATTTTCTCATCTCGGTCCAAAAAGACTTCCCCCTTATCCTTAAACTGTGACCCCTTGTCCTGGACCTCCCCAACATCGGGAACAATCCTCCTGCATCTAGCCTGTCCAACCCCTTAAGAATTTTGTAAGTTTCTATAAGATCCCCTCTCAATCTCCTAAATTCTACAGAGTATAAACCGAGTCTATGCAGTCTTTGTTCATAAGACAGTCCTGACATCCCTGTCAATCTGAGTCATTGATGTATATTGTGAAGAGTTGAGGCCCAGTATTCATTCTTGTGGTACTCAATTATTTGTTAATCATCGAGGAGCAGCACAGTGGTGCAGCGGTGGAGTTGCCTATATTGCCAGAGACCCAGCCTGCGCCTGTCTTGAAGTTTAGTTTAGTTTAGTTTATTGTCACGTGTACCGAGCTACAGTGAAACGCTTTTTCTGTTGCGTGCTATCCCCGTCAGCGGAGAGGCTATGCATGATTAGCCGGATGAGAAGAGCTCACCTCCCCCATCCCATCCTCACTACTTTCTACAGGGGCACCATAGAGAGTATTCTGACCAGCTGTATCTCTGTCTGGTTTGGGGACTGTAAAGCCTCCGACTGGAAGTCCGTGCAGAGAGTGGTGAGGACGGCGGACAAAATCATCGGGACCTCTCTCCCCTCAATCGGGGATATTGCGACCAAACGTTGCGTGTCTAAGGCCAGCAGTATTATAAAAGACCCCACGCATCTCCATCACGGACTGTTCACTCTGCTGCCCTCAGGGAAAAGATATCGTAGCATAAGGAGCAGAACATCAAGGTTCTGCAACAGCTTCTTCCCACGAGCCATCAGACTCCTGAATGCCCTGTAATGGGCTGCCACCATTGTCTATTTATCCTTTTATCCATTTTATCCATGTCTATCCTTCTGTTAATTATCGTGTTGCATGGGGAGCCAAATGCAACGTAATTTCGTTTGGAACTGCATATATCGATGTATTTCTAAATGACTATAAAGTTTGTTTGACTTGACTTTGACTTTGATTACAATCGAGCCGTCCACAGTGTCCAGATACAGGATCAAAGGGTTATGGGAAGAAGGCAGGAGAATGGGGTTAGGAGAGAGAGATAAATCAAGCATGGTTGAATTGCAGATGGGCTGAATGGCCTAATTCTGCTCCTATTACTTATGACCTTATGACTGTAGTGCAAGATGAAGTCCAGCACAGTCCAATTAAAGAGAGTCCGAGGGTCTCTTTATAGTAGCTGATAGTAGCTGATAGTACCTGATAGTAGCTCAGGACCGCTCTCTAGTTGTCGACAGGATGGTTCAGGTGCCTGATGACAGCTGGGAAGAAACTGTCCCTAAAAGGAGTAGGCGACCCTACTCCCTTTCTCCCTAGATGCTGCCTCACCCGCTGAGTTTCTCCAGCATTTTTTGTCTGCTTCTGAATCTGGAGGTGTGCGTTTTCACACTTTAGTACCTCTTGCCTGATGGGAAAGAGGAGGGGGGGGGGGGGGTGTCCGGGGTGAGACTGGTCCTTGATGATGCTGCCGGCCTTGCAGAGGCAGCGTGCAGTGTAGATGGAATCAACGGAAGGGAGGTTGGTCGGTTTGGTGTGTGAGCTACCTCCCAGCCGTTAGTCCCCAGTACCTCTCTCGTGACACCAATTACTTTAAATTCCTTACGTTTCTTAATTTTCTTCTAATTTACTAATGTTTTTAGTGCCTTCTGCAGTGAAGGCATAAGTGAAACTCAAAACCTCTGAGAGTCGCTAGAATTTAGAAGATTGAGGGGGGATCGCAATTGATTTTATTGTATTAATTTTAATACATTCATGTTTAAAATCCATGCATTGAAGGAAGGATATTTTACAGGCCATCTGTGGTCCAATACTGAACACAACAAAATAACTCAATCGGAACCTAATCTGAGGAAAGACATTCTTGCCGTAGAGGGAGTACAGAGAAGGTTCACCAGACTGATTCCTGGGATGGCAGGACTTCCATATGAAGAAAGACTGGATAGACTCGGCTTGTACTCGCTAGAATTTAGAAGATTGAGGGGGGATCTTACAGAAACGTACTAAATTCTTAAGGGGTTGGACAGGCTAAATGCAGGAAGATTGTTCCCGATGTTGGGGAGGTCCAGGACAAGGGGGTCACACAGTTTAAGGATAAGGGGGAAGTCTTTTAGGACCGAGATGAGAAAATCATTTTTCACCCAGAGAGTGGCGAATCTGTGGAATTCTCTGCCACAGAAGGTAGTTGAGGCCAGTTCGTTTGGCTATATTTAAGAGGAATTTAGATGTGGCCCTTGTGGCTAAAGGAGATCAGGGGGTATGGAGAGAAGGCAGGTACAGGATACTGAGTTGGATGATCAGCCATGATCATATTGGATGGTGGTGCAGGCTCGAAGGGCCGAATGGCCTACTCCTGCACCTATTTTCTATGTTTCTATGTCTCTTGTAATTGCTTTTATTACAATAATTCCCCACTCATCCACTAAACATTTACATTTGCAACTCTCGCCTTATGTTTTTTACTTCTAGAGATTCTAACGAAGATTATAACTCATCTTCCTCGCTGAGTTATACCCATAATATGTTTTTATCCCTCTATATTATTTTTTTATTATTCCCATATCGGTTTCTTAAAATCCCAATCTCCTGACCTACCACTAATATTCATAACATGATCTTTCTTTTTCTTCAATTTTATACCTGAAGTAGCCACCGGTAGCTCATCCTTCACGTGGAGATTTTATTTGTAGTTTTTATATCTTTGTTGAGAATTAGGAAATATTTCTTCAATCAACAGCCACTGTTTTAACTACAATCTTATCATTGACTCTATGTTTCGCAATTCAGTTGATTCAACTCCAATCCTTAGAAATTTTGTTGTTGTCTTCATTTAGGTTTAATGTGCAAGTCCTGTTCTCGGTTTCTCACTCTCACATTGACAAATTAAATTATATCTTGTTGTGATCACTCTTCCCCATTGGATTTTTTTTTTTTGAACAATGACACCATTGACCTCTGATGCCTGAGAGTCTCAGGGTCTGAAGAAGGGTTTTCCAAACCAAAAAGACACCCATTCTTGGTACACAAAATGCTGGAGAAACTCAGCGGGTGCGGCAGCATCTATGGAGCGAAGGAGATAGGCGGCGTTTCGGGCCGAAACCCTTCTTCAGAAATGTGTACCCTATCTCCTTCGCCCCATAGATGCTGCTGCACCCGCTGAGTTTCTCCAACACCTTGTGTCCCACTTGCAGCTTTGCTTTCTGTAACTCAGGCGGTGCAGTGGTAGAGTTGCTGCCTCACAGCGCCAGAGATCCCGGGTTCGATCCCGACTACGGGCGCTCTCCATAAGCAATTTGTACCTCCTCCTCGTGACCTGCCTGGGTTTTACATAGAAACATAGAAACATAGAAATTAGGTGCAGGAGTAGGCCATTCGGCCCTTCGAGCCTGCACCGCCATTCAATATGATCATGGCTGATCATCCAACTCAGTATCCCGTACCTGCCTTCTCTCCATACCCTCTGATCCCCTTAGCCACAAGGACCACATCTAACTCCCTCTTAAATATAGCAAATATATTTTCTCCGAGATAATTGTTTTCGTAACTCTGGTGTTTTATCATTAATATTTTATTATTATTAATGTTTAGTGTTTTCTGAGTCAATCGTAACTGTCACTGTATGTTATGTTGTTACTTGTGGGCGGAGCACCAAGGCAAATTCCTTGTATGTGAATACTTGGCCAAATAAACGTACTTAGTTACTTATTTCCTCTCGCACTCCAAAGACGTACAGGTTTGTAGGTTAACTTGCTTGGTATAAATGTAAATTGTCCCTAGTGTGTGTAGGATAGTGTTAATGTGCGGGGATCGCTGGTCGGTGCGGACTCGGTGGGCCGAAGGGCCTGTTTCTGCGCTGTATCTCTAAACTAAGTCTACACTAAACTGAAAATGAAACGATATGATGTGATCACTCTTCCCCATACGATCCCTAACGATGGCACCATTTATATCTGAGTCTGAGGGAGGGTCCCGACCCCGAAAAGTCACCCATCCTTCATCTCCAGAGATGTCGCCTGAGACTCACTGAGTTACTCCAGCACTTTGTGTCTATCTTCAGAATCTGCAGTTCCTTCCCACCCACCCAGCTCCTATTTCCAGGTCTATCTCCACCTCCTTTCTCCAGCTTTGCTTTCTTTGACTTAATCCCCTTTTTAACCCCCTCCAAATCTGAGGAAGGACAATATTGCCATAGAGGGAGTGCAGAGAAGGTTCACCAGACTGATTCCTGGGATGTCAGGACTGTCTTATGAACAAAGACTGCATAGACTCGGTTTATACTCTCTAGAATTTAGGAGATTGAGAGGGGATCTTATAGAAACTTACAAAATTCTTAAGGGGTTGGACAGGCTAGATGCAGGAAGATTGTTCCCGATGTTGGGGAGGTCCAGGACAAGGGGTCCCAGCTTAAGGATAAGGGGGAAATCCTTTAGGACCGAGATGAGAAGGACTTTTTTCACACAGAGAGTGGTGGGTCTCTGGAACTCTCTGCCACAGAGGGTAGTTGAGGCCAGTTCATTGGCTATATTTAAGAGGGAGTTAGATGTGGCCCTTATGGCTAAGGGGATTAGAGGGTATGGAGAGAAGGCAGGTACGGGATACTGAGTTGGATGATCAGCCATGATCATATTGAATGGCGGTGCAGGCTCGAAGGGCCGAATGGCCTACTCCTGCACCTATTCTCTATGTTTCTATGTTAAAATACTTTGCCCACTATGCGTCAGTAACAATGCTTTGCAGGTTTGATATCGTTATTACTTGTTTGTCTCAGGATCTGCAGAACAAGTGTCTAATGAGGGAACAAATGATATTGCATCGAAATGTTTGCATTATACTCTGACTTTCTGCTTAAAATAAAATAATGACAACATGTTGAAAACAGAGCTAAGAAGATCAAAGGGGATGTTTGTAGGAAGGAACTGCAGACGCTGGTTTAAACCGAAGACAGACACAAAATGCTGGAGTAACTCAGCGGGACAGGCAGCATCTCTGGAGAGAAGGGATGGATGACATAGAAACATAGAAACATAGAAAATAGGTGCAGGAGGAGGCCATTCGGCCCTTCGAGCCTGCACCGCCATTCATTGTGATCATGGCTGATCGTCCCCTATCAATAACCCGTGCCTGCCTTCTCCCCATATCCCTTGACTCCACTAGCCCCTAGAGCTCTATTCAACTCTCTCTTAAATCCACCCAGTGATTTGGCCTCCACTGCCCTCTGTGGCAGGGAATTCCATAAATTCACAACTCTCTGGGTGAAAAAGTGTTTTCTCACCTCAGTCTTAAATGACCTCCCTTTTATTCTAAGACTGTGGCCCCTGGTTCTGGACTCACCCAACATTGGGAACATTTTTCCTGCATCTAATTTGTCCAGGCCTTTTATAATTTTATATATTTCTATAAGATCCCCCCTCATCCTTCTATACAGTGAATACAAGCCTTGTCTTTTCAATCTTTCCTCATATGACAGTCCAGCCATCCCAGGGATCAATCTGGTGAACCTACGCTGTACTGCCTCAATCACAAGGATGTCCTTCCTCAAATTAGGAGACCAAAACTGTACACAATACTCCAGATGTGGTCTCACCAGAGCCCTATACAACTGCAGAAGAACCTCTTTACTCCTGTACTGAAATCCTCTTGCTATGAAGGCCAACATTCCATTAGCTTTCTTCACTGCCTGCTGTGACGTTTCAGGTCGAGACCCTTCTTCGGACTGAGAGTCAGGGCAGAGGGAGACGGAAGTAGTGATAAGGAAGGACATGGTGTGAAAACGGCAGATCAAAGCAGACGTTGAGCACGAAAATGTAGAATGGTTCTTCGTTGACTGAAGGGAAGGTGACAGCAATGCATACAATCAGTGAAATTAATCAAATGGACAGGACAGTTTAGTTTGAAGATAGACCTAAAAAGCTGGAGCGACCTAGTGGATCAGACACCATCTTTGGAACAGGGGGTGTTTCAGGACGAGAGCCTTCTCCAGACTCTGAAGTTTGAAGATTTGGGAAAAGGGGAAGTACAACGGGATCTGGGTGGCCTTGTACATCAGTCTATGAAAGTAAGCATGCAGGTGCAGCAGGCAGTGAAGAAAGCGAATGGCTTGTTAGAAACATAGAAATTAGGTGCAGGAGTAGGCCATTCGGCCCTTCGAGCCTGCACCGCCATTCAATATGATCATGGCTGATCATCCAACTCAGTATCCCGTACCTGCCTTCTCTCCATACCCTCTGATCCCCTTGGCCACAAGGGCCACATCTAACTCCCTCTTAAATATAGCCAATGAACTGGCCTCAACTACCCTCTGTGGCAGAGAGTTCCAGAGACCCACCACTCTCTGTGTGAAAAAAGTCCTTCTCATCTCGGTGTTGGCCTTTAAAACAAGAGGAATCGAATATAGGAGCAAAGATGTCCTTCTGCAGTTGTACAAGGCCCTAGTGAGACCACAGCTGGAGTATTGTGTGCAGTTTTGCTCCCCTCATTTGAGTAAGGACATTCTTGCTATTGAGGGAGTGCAGCTTAGGTTTAGGACTGTCATATGCTGAGAGAATGGAGCAGCTGGGCTTGTACACTCTGGAGTTTAGAAGGATGAGATGGGATCTCATTGAAACAGATAAGATTGTTAAGGGTTTGGACACGCTAGAGGCAGGGAACATGTTCCCGATGTTGGGGGAGTCCAGAACCAGGGGCCACACAGTTCAAGAATAAGGAGCAAGCCATTTAGAACGGAGACGAGGAAACACTTTTTCTCACCGAGAGTGGTGAGTCTGTGGAATTCTCTGCCTCAGAGGGCGGTGGAGGCAGGTTCTCTGGATGCTTTCAAGAGAGAGCTAGATAGGGCTGTTAAAAATAGCGGAGTCAGAGGATATGGGGAGAAGGCAGGAACGGGGTACTGATTGGGGATGATCAGCCATGATCACATTGAATGGCAGTGCTGGCTCGAAGGGCCGAATGGCCTCCTCCTGCACCTATTGTCTATTGTCTATTGTATGCTCCAGTCAGAAAAAGGCTCTCCACCCCAAAATCATCACCTATTCCTTCTCTCCAGAGACACTGCCTGGCCGGCTGAGTTAGTCCAGCATTTTTATGCCCTTCAATGTAATTCATTTTTTTCTGCAGTGTGTTTTGAAAGCCTTGAGCACAGATTCTTTCCATCAAGGCATAAAACAGAATCGTAACATCGTACAGTTACACAAAATACAACAATGGTCCCTTTGGCCTGCAGCAGCTCGTGAAACGAGATCTACAATTTGTCACCATCTCCCACTCCTGCACCATGTTCCTCTACATTTCACATTCGATTCCAACTCCCCTTTCAGGAGTATTAAATATTCTGCGTTCCACAGCCCTTAGGACTAAAACAATGCCAGGCCACAACAGGGTGACTCCCTTTCCAAATAAATGCTTCCTCACATTGCATCTAGTTTAGAGATACAGCGCAGAAACGAAAACAGGCCCTTCGGCCCGCCGAGTCCATGCCGACCAGCGATCCACGCACACTAACACTACACACACACACACTCGTGACAATTTACATTTATACCATGTCGATTGATCTGGTGGGACTGTCATATGCTGAGAGAATGGAGCGGCTGGGCTTGTACACTCTGGAGTTTAGAGGGATGAGAGGGGATCTCATTGAAACATATAAGATTGTTAAGGGTTTGGACACGCTAGAGGCAGGAAACATGTTCCCGATGTTGGGGGGAGTCCAGAACCAGGGGCCACACACAGTTTAAGAATAAGGAGTAAGCCATTTAGAAGAGAGACAAGGAAACACTTTTTCTCACAGAGAGTTGTGAGTCTGTGGAATTCTCCGCCTCAGAGGGCGGTAGAGGCAGGTTCTCTGGATGCTTTCAAGAGAGAGCTAGATACGGCGCTTAAAAATAGCGGAGTCAGGGATATGGGGAGAAGGTAGGAACGGGGTACTGATTGGGGATGATCAGCCATGATCACGTTGAATGGCGGTGCTGGCTCGAAGGGCCGAATGGCCTCCTCCTGCACCTATTGTCTATTGTCTATTGACATAGACACCTACACGTGTTTGGAGTGTGGGCGGAAACTGAAGGTCTCGGAGAAAACCCTCGCAGGTCACGGGGAGAACGTGCACGCTCCGTACAGACAGCGCCCGTAGTCGGGTTCGAACCCGCGACTCTGGCGTTGCGCGCGCTGCAATGCACCAACTGTACCTCTGCGCCACCGTGCCGCCCCAGTGGAGATCCAGTTAAGTTTATTGTCACGCGGGCCGAGGTACGGTGAAAAGCTTTTTGTTGCGGGCTAACCAGTCAGCGGAAAGACAACACGCGGTTACAATCGAGCCGTTTACAGTGTATAGGCCAATGGTGAGGGAATAACATTTAACGCAAGGTAAAGCCGGCAAAGTCCGATCAAGGTAGACTGAGGGTCACACATGAGGTGGATAGTAGTTCAGGACTGCTCTCTAGTTCATTTGTATCACCTTATTTTATTTTAGTTTATTTTATCGTCTCATTTCCAATTAATACAACGGGTACCCCAAGTAACGTCTTCCTAAAGGCGCAGCGGTAGAGTTGCTGCCTTACAGCGCCAGAGACTCCGGTTCGGTCCTGACTACAGCCGCCGTCTGCACAGAGTGCCTGGTCGGTCATAGCGCGAACTCCATCATCAAGTTCGCTGATGACACCACTGTCGTGGGACGTATCACTGATGGGGATGAGAGAAGAGAGATCGAGCGACTGTCCAAATGGTGCCAGCACAACAACCTGGCCCTCAACACCAGCAACACCAAGGGACTGATTGTGGACTTTGGAAGGAGTAGGATGGGGACCCACAGTCCCGTTTATATCAACGGGTCGATGGTTGAAAGGGTCAAGAGCTTCAAATTCCTGGGCGTGCACATCTGTGAAGATCTCTCCTGGTCCGAGAACACTGATGCAATTATTAAGAAAGCTCATCAGCGCCTCTACTTCCTGAGAAGATTACGGAGAGTCAGTCTGTCAAGGAGGACTCTCTCTAACTTCTACAGGTGTACAGTAGAGAGCTTGCTGACCGGATGCATCGTGGCTTGGTTCGGCAACTAGAGCGCCCTGGAGGGGAAAAGACTACAAAAGGTAGTAAACATTGCCCAGTCCATCATCGGCTCTGACCTTCCTTCCATCGAGGGGATCTATCGCAGTCGCTGCCTCAAAAAGGCTGGCAGCATCATCAAGGACCCACACCATCCTGGCCACACACTCATCTCTCCACTACCTTCAGGTAGAAGGTACAGGAGCCTGAAGACTGCAACGCCCAGGTTCAGGAATAGCTACTTCCCCACAGCCATCAGGCTATTAAACCTGGCTCGGACAAAACTCTGAACATTAATAGCCCATAATCTGTTTATTTGCACTTTATCAGTTTAATTATTCATGGTGTTAGTGTGCGGGGATCGCTGGTCGGCGAGGACTCGGTGGCCAAAGGGCCTGTTTCCACGCTGTACCTCTAAACTAAACTAAACTAAATTTAACACAAGGACTACCTCTCCCCAGTCGCCTAAGCAAGGACTAGTCTCACCCCGGCCACTCCCTCTTCTCCCCACTCCAGTCAGGCAACAGGTACAAAAGTGTGAAAACGCACACCTCCAGATTCAGGGACAGTTTGTTCCCAGCTGTTATCAGGCAACTGAACCGTCCTCTCATCAGTGAAGATGGGTTTCGGCCCGAAACGTCACCTATCTCCTTCGCTCCTTAAGGGCCTGTCCTACCAGCATGCAACTCTATGCGATGAGCGTGATCAAACTAGAAGCGGGGGCCGCGCGGAGGTCGGGTGATCCCCTGTACAGGGCCGTTCCCACCAGCATGCGCCTGCATGCAGCAAGCGCGACCAAACCGGCAGCGGGGGCCGCGGGGAGGTCGGGTGAGTGGCGCAACGCGGCGCAAAGTGAGGCGAACTTGGAGCGAAGTCTTAAGGTAAGTTCGCCAGGACAGAGAGGGGCACACAGAGAGGGGCACAGAGGCACACACACACAGAGGGCCACGGAGCCACACACATAGAGGGTCACGGAGGCACCTACACAGAGGGTCACGGAGGCACGACGTCGAGACGGTGTGTAATGCGTCGAGGCGACTGCGAGCCGACAAGCCGTTGCCGCGCGGAATTTCTGAACATAGTCAGTTTTTCGGAGCCCCGCGCGAAGTCGGGACGAACTCCGCACAATTCCGCGCGGCTCCGGCGATCGAAGTGGGACCGGCCCCGCGACGCCGGACGGCTCAAGCGACCACGTTAGGTCGCGCTCATCGCATGGAGTTGCATGCTGGCGGGACAGGCCCTTTAGATGCTGCTGCACCCGCTGAGTTTCTCCAGCTTTTTGTGTAACCCTTTCATCAGTGAGTTTCTGTCCTGACCTCCCATCTACCTCATTGAAGACCTTTGCCCGATCTGCAATTGGACTATATCGGACGTCAATAATATATTTTGCACTAAGTGTTGAACCCTTTATCCTGCATTTGGACACTGCGGACAGCTTGTGATATTCATGTATAGTCTTTTCTTCAAGCGGACAGCGAGCGAACAAAAGGTTTTCATTTTACCTTGGTGCACATGATAACAATAAATAAAGCTAAAAAGCATTGATTTTAAACATCTCTATTAAATCTCTTCTTAACCTTCTGTGCCCTGGGGGATAACAAATCCTTTCTTTGCAGGGAACTGAATTCTCTCATACAACAGATAGTTCTCCGCCAGTTTCGCCACCTCCAACGTGACCCCTCCACTCGCCACATCTTCCCATCTCCCCCCCTGTCTGCCTTCCGCAAAGACTGCTCGCTCCGCAACTCCCTTGTCAATTCTTCCCTTCCCTCCCGCTCCACCCCTTCCCCGGGCACTTTCCCTTGCAACCGCAAGAGATGCTACACTTGTCCCTTCACCTCCCCCATCCACTCCTTTCAGGGACCCAAGCAGTCCTTCCAAGTCCGACAGAGGTTCACCTGCACCTCCTCCAACCTCATCTACTGCATCCGTTGCTCCAGATGCCAGCTGATCTATATCGGTGAGACCAAGCGGAGGTTGGGCGATCATTTCGCCGAACACCTCCGCTCGGTCCGCAATAACCAACCCGACCTCCCGGTGGCTCAGCACTTCAACTCCCCCCTCCCATTCCGTATCCGACCTCTCGGTCCTGGGCCGCCTCCACGGCCAGAGTGAGCAACACCGCAAGTTGGAGGAACAGCACCTCATATTCCGCTTGGGGAGTCTGCATCCTCTGGGCTTAAACATTGAATTTTCTCAATTCTGTTAACCCTTGCTGCCTCCTCCCCTTCCCACCTCTCCCTCAGCCCTCGGGCCCTGGCATTCCCTCTCTCTCTATCTCTCTCCCACCCAAGTCGCAGTAGCTTCTCATTTTCACACTACAAACAGCTAACAATGGCCTGTTTCCTTTATCATCGATACTTTTTTGCATATCTTTCATTCATTGTTCTTTATCTCTCTACATCACCATCTATATCTCTCGTTTCCCTGATCCCCGACCAGTCTGAAGAAGGGTCTCGACCCAAAACGTCGCCTATCTCCTTCGCTCCTTAGATGGTGCTGCACCCGCTGAGTTTCTCCAGCTTTTTGTGTAAACCTCTGTGGTAGGGTGGCCAACTTTCCCTCACTCCCAAATAAGGGACAAAAAGCTCAAAAATATGGGCCTACTTCCGTTGCCGACGGAGACTCATTGACCGACTCGTTGGCCATGGCTGGGTGAATGATGAGTTGGCCCCGGGGTGCTGGACTGCACACAAAGCCCAGCCCGGCTGGGCCAGCTGAGGAGTTTTGGCCCCGGGTGGCAAAGTCTGGCGCCCCGGCCAACTCATGAACCGATGGTCGGCCCATGAGAAGGAGGGGGTGGTGGTCCAAAGGTCGGGCAGCTGGCCGGGCTGCCGACCGACCGACCAACGGGGCCACTGGCGAGGATCTGCTGCTGCACTCCATGGGCTGCACTACGTCGGGACGGGCGAGCCTACTCTTCCCTCTCCGATTAACCCTTGCTTTCCCTCTCTCTCCATCCCAACGTTCCATTGTCCACCTCCACATCATTCCACAGTGAGAATCATGTTGAGGGTGCAGGGAGAATCTACAAGGTTGTTAAAGAAGGAACTGCAGATGCTGGAGAATCGAGGGTTACACAAAAAGCTGGAGAAACTCAGCGGGTGCAGCAGCATCTAAGGTGCAAAGGAGACAGGCGACGTTTCGGGTCGAGACCCTTCTTCAGATGTTGCCAGGACTTGCGGCCCTGAGCTATGAGGGAGAGGTTGAGCAGACTCGGGCTTCATTCCCCGGATCGCAGGAGGATGAGCGGTGATTTTATAGAGGTGTTGGGAGCACAGTGTCACCGCAAGGCCCCGTGTGGTTTGGGGGCACCAGTCTTTATTAGATAGGCCTCTGCGGGAGAGAGGATATTTACAATTTCACCACCAGCTTGGCCAAGCAGCCAACGTGAAGACCTCCCATTCAGCTTAATGCCCCTGTCCCACTTAGGAAACCTGAACGGAAACCTCTGGAGACTTTGCGCCCCACACAAGGTTTCCGTGCGGTTCCCGGAGGTTTTTGTCCTCCGGCAACCACCTTCAACTGGCATCGCAACCCGCTTTGACTAAAAAATTACCGATTTTTTAAACGGAAACCACTTTCGGCCATTAGGGAGACTGACAAAAACCTCCGGGAACCGCCGGGAACACTGGGTCCAGAAACATTTTAACTCCTGATGTTGGTCTGTTGTTTGAATATTGTTATTCAACAGGGTTAAATCCTCTGATGTGCCTCGAACTACAAACTCTCACTTAATTGACTAAATTCTCAAAGCCATTACAATCACTTCAAGCATAAGGCACACGGGGGAACCATTAAGTCCACCGCGCTGGGCCATTGGGATGTGATTTCCTGCTTTCAATCTAGATGTAAGATAAAGACAAAATGCTGGAGTAACTCAGCGGGACAGGCAGCATCTCTGGAGAGAAGGGAATGGGTGACGTTGCTGCCTGACCCGCTGAGTTAGACACAAAAAGCTGGAGTAACTCTTGGTTCTTGGTTACTTGGTCCTCCAAAATATTCCAACTGGGTTTAGCCAGAGAGGGTTATTGGGAAGAAAGTGCCACTTTAAATGTAGTTGCATCTGGCTGGGCAACCGTGGCTTGGTGGAGATTATTCCGTGCTTTAATTGTGCGTGGAAAGAACGAATTGTTGTACACATCTGTCTTTGAGGCTGGGACCACAAATTGGATCGAATGCCATCGTCTGCTCCTAATTGGTTTGGGGTTGGTGTAGGTCTTGTGATCTATGTCTAGCTGACCATTTAACATTTTGTAAAAACAGGTCAAACGGTGAGCTTCACGCCTGTCTTGGAGAGGGTTCCACCCCGCCCAGAGAATTCAGAAGTTTGGCGACACTCGCTTCTCTCTCGTAGGTGTTAGTAACTAATCGAGCGGCCTGTCTTTGGACACGTTCGATGGATGAGATGTTTTTATCTGTGTATGGGTCCCAAGCTGCAACTCAGCGGGTCAGGCAGCATCTCTGGAGATCGAAACATCACCCGTGTCCTGGGATGTCAGGACTTTGATATGAAGAAAGACTGGATAGACTCGGCTTGTACTCGCTGGAATTTAGAAGATTGACGGGGGATCTTATAGAGACTTACAAATTTCTTAAGAGGTTGGACAGGCTAGATACAGGAAGATTGTTCCCGATGTTGGGGAAGTCCAGGACAAGGGGTCACAGTTTAAGGATAAGGGGGAAGTCTTTTAGGACCGAGATGAGAAAAATCATTTTTCACACAGAGAGTGGTGAATCTGTGGAATTCTCTGCCACAGAAGGTAGTTGAGGCCAGTTCATTGGCTATATTTAAGAGGGAGTTAGATGTGGCCCATTGTGGCTAAAGGGATCAGGGGGTATGGAGAGAAGGCAGGTACAGGGATACTGAGTTGGATGATCAGCCATGATCATATTGAATGGCGGTGCAGGCTCGAAGGGCCGAATGGCCTACTCCTGCATCTATTGTCTATGTTTCTACGCTGCCTGTCCCGCCGAGTTACTCCAGCTTTTTGTGTCTATCTTGGGTTTATACAGTTCCCCTACTACACATTCAATCTAGACTTATTCTTTATTCTTTTGCTAATCCAGTTACTTCATTCATCAGGGTAGAAAAAAGTGCTGGAGAAACTCAGCGGGTGCAGCAGCATCTATGGAGCGAAGGAAATAGGCAACGTTTCGGGCCGAAACCCAAGGGTTTCGGCCCGAATACGTTGCCTATTTCCTTCATAGACGCCTATTCGCTCCATAGATGCTGCAGCTTTGATCTGCCTTTTTCACACCTCACCCTTCCACATATCTCCCCCTGACTCTCGGTCTGAAGAAAGGGGGGTCTCGACCCAGTCCTTCTCTCCAGGGATGCTGCCTGTCCCCTGCTGAGTTACTCCAGCATTTTGTCTCTTATCTTCAATTGAAACCAGCATCTGCAGTTCCTTCCTACACGTCCTAATTCGGCATCCAGATCTCTGGCTGCTGCTGTGAAGATAGAAACCGTGGCGATGGGGGTGGGGGGTGAGGGGGGGGTCGTTTTCTGTGTGCAAGTCTGCCGTATCCAGGTGGAATTTCCGCAACAAGGCCGGTTGGGGTTTTTTTTTTTTAATGAGTTGAGAGATCACCACTCACACAGCCTGGATGCCTACGTCAGCAGATCTGCTCACTGCAGCAAAAAAATTCCAATTGCCTCTCTCTCTCTCTCTCCCGCACTAACTCCCTACCCCAGCTCACAAGACAGTGACTAACACAGCCCGAGCACTGATCTCAGCCCGGCAACCTTGCTACAGTGCATGTTCCCATTCCCGATAGTACAATGTACAACAGCTGCTGTTCTCTTGAACATAGACTGTAGTTGCCATTCTAACACAGCCTGCACTAACACAAAAGGCTGCAGTCCCCTGAATCCAAATACAGGGAGCCTGCACAATGCACAAGAATCTGCTCCTTCCACCGTAAGGGCTATTAGTCTCCCTGACATATTCTGTTGTTATCGATAATATTCCTTGCATGTTGCAAAACATACTTGGCAAATAAAATGGGTTTCGGATTCTGATTCGGATATGGATGCAGACATTCTCTGGCATCTATACATATTCGGCTATTCCACCTAATTGTGTACACCGACTGCTTGCTATTCCCCACAGAGCTGGCAGCTTCCATAATAGACACAAGGCTGTATCACTTGTAACACGAGCAAGGGCTGCTGTTCATTCTTGCATGCACCATAATTGCACTCTGCTGTAACATATACAGTACAGCGATACACTGCAGCCCCTCCACAGTGCAGAGAAATACTATTCAGTGTGCACACAGGGATCACCATTCGTTGTAACGTGGACAAAGGCTGCTGATCATTGGATTGTACCACAGGCAGTTACATCCAGGAACATAGAAGATTGGTGCAGGAGGAGGCCATTCGGCCCTTCGAGCCAGCATCTACAATATGCACAGGAAATGCTATTCTCATTGGGATATGCATGCCTGCACTCCTTACAATAATGAACTGGAACCCTTAAAGTATGCAGAAATACGCAGAAACTACAAAACACACACACACACACACACACACACACACACACACACACACACACACACACACACACACACACACATACACACACACACACGAGGAATGCCGTTCCCAGTGTAGGAAGGAACTGCAGATGCTGGTTTAAAATTGAAGATAAGAGACAAAATGCTGGAGTGGCTCAGCGGGACAGGCCGCATCTCTGGAGAGAAGGACCCCGTCGAGTTACTCCAGCTTTTTGTGTCCATCTTCTGTCCAACCTCCCCCTGTAGCCGGTCCAGGCATCATGCTGCTAAATCAGATACAGGAGCTTGAAGAAGGGTCTCGACCTGAAACGTCGCCCATTCCTTCTCTCCAGAGATGATGCTGCCTGTCCCGCTGAGTTACTCCGGCTTTTTGGGTCTATGTCGTTCCCCGAGCTGGATAACATCCACAGGATTTGTAACATAGCTGCTGTTCCTCTATAATACGTGGTTGCTATTCATAATAATGTCTACAGAGGTTGAACACACTAATCTACACACAGGGTTCTCCTCCACTGTGATATGTATAGAGACACCTCTTTGTTGCAAATATGCAGAGCTTGCTTTTCATTGCACCGTTCACGAGCACTGCCTTTTCCCATTTTTCTCTCCGGCTATTTCTTCAACCCTGTTTATTATCAGGCAACAGAACACCTCCCATCACCAACTAGAGAGCGGCCCTGAGATGCTATCTACCTCTCTGCAGATCCTCGGACTATCTTCAATCAAACCTCACCCAGGACTTTATCTTGCACTAGACTTAAATCATGCATCTGTGCACTCTTCTCCCCTCTCCCAGTCAGGCAAGAGGTACAGAAGTGCGAAAACGCACACACCTCCAGATTCAGGGGCAGTTTCTTCCCGGCTGTTATCAGGCAAGTGAACCATCCTATCACCAAGGGTTACACAAAAAGCTGGAGAAACTCAGCGGGTGCAGCAGCATCTAAGGAGCGAAGGAGATAGGCGACGTTTCGGGTATCTCCTTCGCTCCTTAGATGCTGCTGCACCCGCTGAGTTTCTCCAGCTTTTTGTGTAACCCTCGATTCTCCAGCATCTGCAGTTCCTTCTTTAACATCCTATCACCAACCAGAGAGCGATCCCGAGCTGCCATCGACTTCATTGGAAACCCTCAGACTATCTTCAATATCTTGCACCATAGACAATAGACAACAGGTGCAGGAATAGGCCCTTCGAGCCAGCACCGCCATTCAATGTGATCATGGCTGATCATCCCCAATCAGTACCCCGTTCCTGCCTTCTCCCCATGTCCCCTGACTCCGCTATCTTGAAGAGCTCTACCCAACTATCTCTTGAAAGCATCCAGAGAATTGGCCTCCACTGCCTTCTGAGGCAGAGAATTCCAGACTCACAACTCTCTGGGTGAAAAAGGTGTTTCCTCATCTCCGTTCTAAATGGCTTACCCCTTATTCTTAAACTGTATCCCCTGGTTCTGGACTCCCCCAACATCGGGAACATGCTTTTTCTGCCTCTAGCGTGTCCAAGCCCTTAACAATCTTATATGTTTCAATGAGATTCCCTCTCATCCTTCTAAACTCCAGAGTGTACAAGCCCAGCCGCTCCATTCTCTCAGCGTATGACAGTCCCGCCATCCCGGGAATTAACCTTGTAAACCTACGCTGCACAGCATGTTTCCTGCCTCTAGCGTGTCCAAACCCTTAACAATCTCATATGTTTCAATAAGATCCCCTCATCTCCATTCTACCTCTTATTCTTCATCACACCGTCATAAGTAATAGGGACAGAATCAAGCCATTCGGCCCATCCACAGAAAAGGCATTTTCTGTCCCTTTTCGGTGTAAGGCAGCATCTGGGGTTCCTTCCTACACATCGCTTCTGTCCAAAATATATTTCATAGAGAGTTTCAAGAGAGAGTTTGATATAGCTCTGAAGGCCAATGAACGCATTGAATGGCAGTGGCTGGCTCGAAGGGCCGAATGGCCTACCTCCTGCGCCTATTTTCTATAGTTTCTATGTTTACATGAACCAATATCCCCAAGTAGACGATCCACACTGTACCACAATAATGTAATGGGTCATAAACATACGGAGCTAGGAAGGCAGGCCATTCGGCCCCTCATGGCCATGCCCAAAGGGGGATAGATACCAGGTTCCGGGCCAAATAGTCTGGTCCAATGAAGAATTCCCTGTCAAGGATTTGTCCAATTGCCTTTCCAATGTCCTTTCAAGCAACCCAGAGATACAGTGCGGAAACAGGCCCTTCAGCCCACCACATGTTAATACTACCCTACACAAGCTCGGGACAGTTTTACATCGATACCAAGCCAGTTAACCTGCAAGCCTGCACGTTTTTGGAATGTGGGAGGAAACCGGAGCACCCGGAGAAAACCCACGTGGTCACGGGGAGAACGTACAAACTCCGTTACAGACAGCGCACACGGTCAGGATCGAACCCGGGTCCCTGGCGCTGTGAGGCGGCAACTCTACCGCTGCGCTACCGCGCCGCTCCTAATCCACACACAACCGTGGCACATCTTGTCTGCAACTCCCACCAAACTCAGAAGTGTCTCCCCCCCGAGTCTCCCCCCCACTCCTGTCTCCCCCCTTCTCCTGTCTCCCCCCCTCCTGTCTACCCCCACTCCAGTCTCTCCCCCCCCACTCCTGTTCTCCCCCCCTCCTGTCTCCCCCCTTCTCCTGTCTCCCCCCCCTCCTGTCTACCCTCCTCCAGTCTCCCCCCTCCAGTCTCCCCCCCTCCTGTCTCCCCCCCCTCCTGTCTACCCCCCCCTTCCTGTCTCCCCCCCCCCGTCTCCCCTCCCCCTCCTGTCTCTCCCCCCCCTCCTGTCTACCCCCCTCTTCCTCCCCCCCTCGCCCCAGGGAACGGTGTCCGTAACAATTAATGGGACACGCGTTGGACCTTCATAAAAACTGCTTCGATCAAATTTGATTGTGTAGAAGATGAAGAAACCTTTAATCCATTCACTGGATATAACATTGCTTTTAAAACACACAACCCTGACCCTTTGCCGAAGCAAACGAGCCCGAGTAATTAAATTCTTCATCCATCCAATTAAAATTCCACAGCTAGAAGCTATAATGGCACAATTAAGTCCTCCAAGCTGAAACACCAACTGAATGTTGCGTGGAGGCATTTCAACCCAAGATCTTTTCTAACATTCAGAAGCGCAGCAGCCCCAACGCGTACACAAGGGGGAGAATATGGAACAAGGGAGCAGCAGTACGGCACAGGGACAGACAGACAGACGGGAACATTTCTTCAGACTGAAACTAGATGTGGTGGTGGTGGGTGGTGGTGGTGGGTGCTGGGTGGTGGTGGTGGGTGGTGGTGGGTGGTGGGAGGTGGTGGTGGGTGGTGGGTGATGGTGGGTGGTGGTGGGGTGGTGGTGGTGGGTGGAGGGTGATGGTGGCGGTGGGTGATGGGTGGTGGTGGGTGGTGGGTGGTGGGTGATGGGTGGTGGTGTGGGTGGTGGTGGGTGGTGGTGGTGGGGGGTGGTGGGTGATGGTGGGTGGTGGTGGGGGGGTGGTGGTGGGTGATGGTGGGTGATGGTGGGTGGTGGTGGGTGGTGGTGGTGGGTGGAGGGTGATGGTGGCGGTGGGTGGTGGGTGATGGTGGTGGTGGGGTGGTGGTGGGTGGTGGTGGTGGTGGGTGGAGGGAGGGTGGTGGAGGGTGGAGGGTGGAGGGAGGGTGGTGGTGGGTGGAGGGTGGAGGGTGTGGTGGGGGGGGATGGGATACATTGAAGGCAAAATAAGATCCGAAGGCAGGACAAGTACAGTGGCACAGCGGTAGAGTCGCTGCCTCACAGCCCCAGGGACCCAGGTTCGATCCTGACCACAGGGTGCTGTCTACACATCAGTCTCCCCGTGACCACGTGGGTTTTCTCTGGGTGCTCCGGTTTCTAAACGTGCAGTTTTAGAACCATAGGTGCAGGAGTAGGCCAGTCTGCCTTCGAGCCAGCACCGCCATTCAATGTGATCACGGCTGATCATCCTAAATCAGTACCCTGTTCCTGCCTTTTCCCCGTATCCCTTGATTCCGTTAAGAGCTCTGAGCTTTATCTTAACTCTCTCTTAAACATAGAAACAGAGAAAATAGGTGCAGGAGTAGGCCATTCGGCCCTTCGAGCTGTGCACCGCCATTCAATATGATCATGGCTGATCATCCAACTCAGTATCCCGTACCTGCCTTCTCTCCATACCCCCTGATCCCTTTAGCCACAAGGGCCACATCTAACTCCCTCTTCAATATAGCCAATGAACTGGCCTCAACTACCTTCTGTGGCAGAGAATTCCACAGATTCACCACTCTCTGTGTGAAAAATGTTTTTCTCATCTCGGTCCTAAAAGACATTCCCTCCTTATCCTTAAACTGTGTGACCCCCTTGTTCTGGACTCCCCCAACATCGGGAACAATCTTCCTGCATCTAGCCTGTCCAACCCCCTTTAAGAATTTTGTATGTTTCTATAAGATCACCCCCCCCCCCCCCCTCAATCTTCTAAATTCTAGCGAGTACAAGCCGAGTCTATCCAGTCTCTTGAAACTTACTGCCTTCTGTGGCAGAGATTTCCACAGATTCACAGAAGTGTCTGGGTCAAAAACGTTCCCTAACCTTCCCCTCCCTAGTCGTCCTACTGTGAGCGAATGGCCTTACGAGCCCACAAGAGCTTGCTATTCACCACAATAATGTCACTGGCTTCAACACTGCAGAACATATACAGCAGGGCTGCAATACCCGACGGTGCATGCGCATTCCTTGTCTCTATAGCGTGCACAAGTCATGCTAATTAGATGCAAATTGCAATAAGTATAAATGACAGGAGCACTGCAGTCGCAGCCAGCATTCCGGACCATTGATCCTGAGTTGAGGGTTCAAATCCAGCACAGCCTCTGGGGATCTCAATTCCAGCAACTTTGGAATTTAATGAAAGTTACCACAGAATAGACAATAGGTGCAGGAGTAGGCCATTCGGCCCCTTCGAGCCAGCACCGCCATTCAATGTGAACATGGCTGATCATCCCCAATCAGTACCCCGTTCCTGCCTTCTCCCCATATCCCCTGACTCCGCTATTTTTAAGAGCCCTATCTAGCTCTCTCTTGAAAGCATCCGGAGAACCGGCCTCCACCGCCCTCTGAGGCAGAGAATGCCACAGACTCACCACTCTCTGTGAGAAAAATCTCCGTCTAAATGGCTTACCCCGTATTCTTAAACTGTGGCCCCTGGTTCTGGACTCCCCAACATCGGGAACATGTTTCCTGCCTCTACCGTGTCCAAGCCCGGAACAATCTTACATGTTTCAATGAGATCCCCTCTCATCCTTCTAAACTCCAGAGTGTACAAGCCCAGCCGCTCCATTCTCTCAGCATATGACATTCCCACCATCCCGGGAATTAACCTTGTAAACCTACGCTGCACTCCCTCAATCGCAAGAAATGTCCTTCCTCAAATTAGGGGACCAAAACTGCACACAATACTCCAGGTGTGGTCTCACTACGGGCCCTGTACAACTGGCAGAAGGACCTCTTTGCTCCTATACTCGACTCCTCTTGTTATAAAGGCCAACATGCCATTCGCTTTCTTCACTGCCTGCTGTACTGCATGCTTACTTTCATAGACTGATGAACAAGGACCCCCAGATCCCGTTGTACTTCCCCTTGTCCCAACTTGACACCATTTAGATAAATGACAAGATGGTCATAAAAATGGATGTGTCCGCTAGTGAGAATGTCTAGGACTTGAGGTCATGGCCTCAGAATTAAGGATGTTCCTTTAGGAAGGAGATGAGGAGGATTTTTTTTGGTCAGAGGGGTGGTGAATCTGTGGAATTCATTGCCACAGACGGCCGTGGAGGCCACAAGTCAGTGGATATTTTTAAGGCAGAGATAGATAGATTAGTGCGTGTGTCAGGGGTTATGGGGAGGAGGCAGGAGAATGGGGTCAAAATGGAAAGATAGATCGGCCATGATTGAATGGTGGAGTAGACTTAATGGGCCGAATGGACTAATTCTGTTCCATATCTTTTATGACCTAAAAAAAACATGCATTGGAGGAGAGGAAATCTTCCACCATGTTCTCATCAGTTCACAAGTTTTAAGAGGAGAATTAGGCCATTCGGCCCATCAAGTCTACTCCCTCCATTCATTCATGGCTGATCTATCTCTCCCTCCTAACCCCATTCTCCTGCCTTCTCCCCATAGACCCTGGCATCTGTACTAATCCATAATCCATCTATCTCTGCCTTAAAAATATCCATTGACTTGGCCTCCACATCCTTCTGTGGCAATGAGTTCCACAGATTCACCGCCCCATCCTTGCCTTGTCTATGGTGTTCATTTTCTGGGCAGCGTGTTATAGGAAAGATGTTTTTAAGCCTGAAAGGGTCCAGAGAAGATTTACGAGGATTGTTGCCAGGACTAGAGGGTCTGAGCTACAAGGAGAGGTTGAGTAGGCTGGGTCCTCTATTCCTTGGAGCGCAGGAGGATGAGGGGGCGGTCTTTTAAAGGTGTATAAAATCATGAGAGGAGTAGACCGGTGTAGATGCACAGAATCTCTTGCCCAGAGTAGAGGAATCGAGGACCAGAGGACATGGGTTCAAGGTGAAGGGGGAGAATATTTAATAAGAATCTGAGGGGTAACTTTTTTCACACAAAGGGTGGTGGGTGTACGTAACGAGCTGCCCGAGGAGGTAGTTGAGGGTGGGACTATCCCAACGTTTAAGAAACAGTTAGACGGGTACATGGATAGGACAGGTTTGGAGGGATGTGGTCCAAGCCCAGGCAGGTGGGACGAGTGTAGATGGGGACATGTTGGTTGGCATGGGCAAATTGGGCCGAAGGGCCTGTTTCCACACTGTATCACTCTATGAATCTAAGCAAGCGGAACTAGTCCAGTTTAAATGTTTAGGAATGAACTGCCAGGCCAAAGATGGGACACAAAATGCTGGAGTAACACAGCAGGACAGGCAGAAACGTCGCCCATTCCTTCTCTCCAGAGATGCCGCCTGTCCCGCTGAGTTACTCCAGCTTGTTGTGTCTAGCTAGCTCGGTTAGAAGTGCTGGCTGGCATGGAGCAGTCGGGCCGAAGGGCCTGTTTCTGTGCTGGTTAACTGCACGGCCCTCACCCCCACCCTTGTAATCTGCGCCCAGTCTTGTCTCCTGGAGTACAAGGGGCCAGTGCACCCTCGGCGGTGAGCCTGAATCAGAGCTCTGACACACAGTTCACCAACCCAAATAGCATTTTAGTTCCTTGAATAACTCCCCACCCACACATTGTCAGTCCTGAAGAATATATTCCTTGATAAGCCTAGCGAGGCTAAGCTGGGAGGCTGGGAGCCAGAGCAGAACCTGGACTCCAGTGTTCGGTAGTCTTACAAGTCGGCAGGGAGAGGGAGAGAGTGTGAGAGTGAGAGTGAGAGTGAGAG
>CAUPSL010000766.1:17500-30000 GCA_963514005.1 Raja brachyura | reverse complement strand
TCAAATAATGAGTTCACTGATTAATAGACAATAGGTGCAGGAGTAGAGGCCATTCGGCCCTTCGAGCCAGCACCGCCATTCAATGTGTTCACGGCTGATCATCCCCAATCAGTACCCTGTTCCTGCCTTCTCCCCATATCCCCTGACTCCGCTATCCTTAAGAGCCCTATCTAGCTCTCTCTTGAAAGTATCCAGAGAACCGGCCTCCACCGCCCTCTGAGGCAGAGAATTCCACAGACTCACAACTCTCTGTGAGAAAAAGTGTTTCCTCGTCTCCGTTCTAAATGGCTTACTCCCTTATTCTTAAACTGTGTGTGTGTGTGGCCCCGGGTTCTGGACTCCCCCAACATCGAAACATAGAAATTAGGTGCAGGAGTAGGCTAGAGAGTACAAACCTGGACTCGCTGGAATTTAGAAGATTGAGGGGGGATCTTATAGAAACTTATAACATTCTTAAGGGGTTGGACAGGCTAGATGCTGGAAGATTGTTCCCGATGTTGGGGGAGTCCAGAACAAGGGGTCACAGTCTAAGGATAAAGGGGAATTCCTTTAGGACCGAGATGAGGAAAACATTCTTTACACAGAGAGTGGTGGGTCTCTGGAACTCTCTGCCACAGAAGGTAGTTGAGGCCAGTTCATTGGCTATATTTAAGAGGGAGTTAGATGTGGCCCTTGTGGCTAAAGGGATCAGGGGGTATGGAGAGAAGGCAGGTACAGGATACTGAGTTGGATGATCAGCCATGATCACATTGAATGGCGGTGCTGGTTCGAAGGGCCAAATGGCCTACTCCTGCACCTATTGTCCATGTTTCTATTCAGTCATTCGCTCATCCACTCATCCAGCCTGCACCGCCATTCAATATGATCATGGCTGATCATCCAACTCAGTATCCCGTACCTGCCTTCTCTCCATACCCCCTGATCCCTTTAGCCACAAGGGCCACATCTAACTCCCTCTTAAATATAGCCAACGAACTGGCCTCAACTACATTCTGTGGCAGAGAATTCCACAGACTCACCACTCTCTGTGTCAATTTTTTTTTTCTCATCTCGGTCCTAAAGGATTTCCCCCTTATCCTTAAACTGTGTGACCCCTTGTTCTGGACTTCCCCAACATCGGGAACAATCTTCCAGCATCTAGCCTGTCTAACCCCTTAAGAATTTTGTAAGTCTCTATAAGATCCCCCCTCAATCTCCTAAATTCCAGCGAGTACAAGCCGAGTCTATCCAGTCTTTCTTCATATGGAAGTCCTGCCATCCCAGGAATCAGTCTGGTGAACCTTCTCTGTACCCCCTCTATGGCAAGAATGTCTTTCCTCAGATTAGAGGGGGGTCTGAAGGAAAAATGTCTCCATTAGTTCCTGAATGTCGATAAGTAAAACTAAATGATTGACTTACAGGTCTTGTCATCCGCACCCATTTTTTACATAGTTTAGTGTAGTTTAGAGATATAGCGCGGATACAGGCCCTTCGGCCCATCGAATCTACACTGACCAGTGATCCCCGCACACTAACACTATCCTACACACACACACACACTGGGGACAATTGTACATTTTATGCAAAGACAATTAACCCTACAAACCTGCACGTATTTGGAGTAGAAACATAGAAACATAGACAATAGGTGCGGGAGGAGGCCATTCGGCCCTTCGAGCCAGCACCGCCATTCATTGTGATCATGGCTGATCGTCCCCAATCAATAACCCGTGCCTGCCTTCTCCCCATATCCCTTGACTCCACTGGCCCCTAGAGCTCTAGCTGAAAGCCCTGTCTCACGGTGCGAGTTCATTTCAAGAGCTCTCCCGAGTTTAACAAAAATCAAACCCGTGGTAAGCGCGGCGAATGAACGTAGCGGGTACGTCGGAGCTCGGGGACGTCTCTTAGCGGCTCGTAACGCTAACGGCCGGTACTCGGGAAGACTCGCTAACGGCAGGTGAGCGCGGGAAGACACGCGAAGATTTTTCAACACGTTGAAAAACGTCTGCGAGAGCCTCGAGTACCGACGAGCGGCCGTTACCGTAAGACTCCGAGTTCGAATCAGGGCAAACTCGGGGAGAGGTCTTGGAATGAACTCGTACAGTGGGACAGGGTTATTAAACTGTGCCCCCTGACTCCGCTATCTTTAAGAGCCCTATCTAGCTCTCTCTTGAAAGCATCCAGAGAACCGGCCTCCACCGCCCTCTGAGGCAGAGAATTCCACAGACTCACCACTCTCTGTGAGAAAAAGTGTTTCCTCGTCTCCGTTCTAAATGGCCGACCCCTTATTCTTAAACTGTGTGTGTGTGTGGCCCCTGGTTCTGGGCTCCCCCAACATCGGGAACATGTTTCCTGCCTCTAGCGTGTCAAAACACCCTTAATAATCTTATTTGTTTTAATAAGATCCCCTCTCATCCTTCTAAACTCCAGAGTGTACAAGCCCAGCCGCTCCATTCTCTCAGCGTATGACAGTCCCGCCATCCCGGGAATTAACCTGGTGAACCTACGCTGGGCTCCCTCAATAGCAAGAATGTCCTTCCTCAAATTAGGGGACCAAAACTGCACACAATACTCCAGGTGTGGTCTCACCAGGGCCCTGTACAACTGCAGATATATGTTAATGATCTGGACGAGGGAATTGAATGCAACATCTCCAGGTTTGCGGATGACACGAAGCTGGGGGGCAGTGTTAGCTGTGAGGAGGATGCTAAGAGGCTGCAGGGTGACTTGGATAGGCTGGGTGAGTGGGCAAATGCATGGCAGATGCAGTATAATGTGGATAAATGTGAGGTTATCCACTTTGGCGGCAAAAACAGGAGGGTAGATTATTATCTGAATGGTGGCCGATTGGGAAAAGGGGAGATGCAACAAGACCTGGGTGAAACTCGGAGAGAGCTCTTGGAAAGAACTCGTACAGTGGGACAGGGGGTTTAAGTCTCTCTTAAATCCATCCAGTGATTTGGCCTCCGCTGCCCGGCACTGGCCGGGAATTCCACAGAGTGCGGGAGGAAACCGGAGCACCCGGAGAGAACCCACGCGGGGTCACGGGGAGAAACTACAAACGCCGTGCGGGCTGCAACAAGCGGTTCCGGCGCTGTGTCACCGTGTTGTACGCGGTCTACTGTCTGGTGCGGCTGCTTTCGACAGCCGGGATGCCCAAGACAAAACTCCATGGAATACCGGCTCCTAATAACACGGGCGAGAGGCGCGGCCTTCGTAGGGCGCGATGGCGGAGGCCGCCCAGATCATAGGGAGGGCCCAACACGGGGGGGGAGAATATATGGGTTAACGTACGATGAGCGTTTAACGGCGCTGGGCCTGTACTCGCTGGAGTTTAGAAGAACGAGAGGAGGACCACATTGTAACGTTCAGAATAGTGAAAGGTTTGGATAGAGTGGCGCGGATGTTTCCACTAGTGGGAGAGCCTAGGACTAGAGGGCGCACCCTCAAGAATGAAAGGACTTTAAGAAGTTTAAGAAGGAACTGCAGATGCTGGAAAATCGAAGGTAGACAAAAACGCTGGAGAAACTCAGCGGGTGCGGCAGCGTCCATGGAGCGAAGGAAATAGGCAACGTTCTGGGTTTCGGCCCGAAACGTCGCCTATTTCCGTCGCTCCACAGATGCTGCCGCACCCGCTGAGTTTCTCCAGTGCTTTTGTCCGCCTAAGAATTAAAGGACGTTCCTTTGGGAAGGGAGATGAGGAGGAATTCCTATAGTCAGAGGGTGGTGAATCTGTGGGATTCTTTGCCACAGACGGCTGCGGAGGCCACAAGTCGGGAACAACCTGGAACTCTGGAATACTCTCTGCCACAGAGGGTAGTTGAGGCCAGTTTATTGGCTATATTTAAGAGGGTGTTAGATGTGGCCCTTGTGGCTAAAGGGATCAGGGGGTATGGAGAGAAGGCAGGTACGGGATACTGAGTTGGACGATCAGCCATGATCACATTGAATGGCGGTGCAGGCTCGAAGGGCCGAATGGCCTACTCCTGCACCTATTTTTCTATGTTTCTATGTTTCTAGGTCAGTGGATATTCTCGGTCAAGGCCATTCAGCCCTTCGAGCCAGCACTCAGAATTAAAGGGCGTACCTTTTTGAAAGATGAGGGAGAATTTCTTTAGTCAGAGGGCGGTGAATCTGTGGGATTCTTTGCCACAGACGGCGGTGGAGGCCACAAGTCAGTGGATATTTTTAAGGCAGAGATAGATAGATTCTTGATTAGTGCGGGTGTCGGGGGTTATGGGGAGGAGGCAGGAGAATGGGGTTGGGAGGGAGGCCAAGGGGGAAGAACTAAGGCGAGCACTTGGAACTTTATTTCCGCCTGCCATCACAGTGAGGAATTTGTAGGAATCACTGTGATGGTTTACGTTAAAATGCGCTTTTATTTAAGTCTGTTGCTTTTTAAATTGTATGACAGACCTGGCCAGTGAATTCCACAACACCTATTAGTGTATGTGAGAATAAATGAACATAGATTGGCCATGATTGAATGGGCCGAATGGCCTAATTCTGCTCCTATCACTTGATCTAACGGAGGACCTCCCCCCAAGGAACTAAGATTGGACCACACATGGACAAGTGTTAAATATGATTGATGTTAAAATGGAATTCTTTGTAACAATTGTCGGCGCCCTTTTGGTAGCGACCCTTTGCATACCTCGCATACGCAAAAACAAATTCTGCTCCTATCACTTGATCTAACGGAGGACCCCCCCCCCAAGGAACTAAGATTGGACCACACATGGACAAGTGTTAAATATGATTGATGTTAAAATGGAATTCTTTGTAACAATTGTCGGCGCCCTTTCGGTAGCGACCCTTTGCATACCTCGCATACGCAAAACAAATTCTGCTCCTATCACTAGATCTATAGGACCCCCCCACAGAACTAAGATTGGACCACACATGGACAAGTGTTAAATATGATTGATGTTAAAATGGAATTCTTTGTAACAATTGTCGGCGCCCTTTTGGTAGCGACCCTTTGCATACCTCGCATACGCAAAAACAAATTCTGCTCCTATCACTTGATCTAACGGAGGACCCCCCCCCCAAGGAACTAAGATTGGACCACACATGGACAAGTGTTAAATATGATTGATGTTAAAATGGAATTCTTTGTAACAATTGTCGGCGCCCTTTCGGTAGCGACCCTTTGCATACCTCGCATACGCGAAACAAATTCTGCTCCTATCACTAGATCTATAGGACCCCCCCACAGAACTAAGATTGGACCACACATGGACAAGTGTTAAATATGATTGATGTTAAAATGGAATTCTTTGTAACAATTGTCGGCGCCCTTTCGGTAGCGACCCTTTGCATACCTCGTATACGCAAAACAAATTCTGCTCCTATCACTTGATCTAACGGAGGACCCCCCCCCAAGGAACTAAGATTGGACCACAAATGGACAAGTGTTAAATATGATTGATGTTAAAATGGAATTCTTTGTAACAATTGTCGGCGCCCTTTCGGTAGCGACCCTTTGCATACCTCGCATACGCAAAACAAATTCTGCTCCTATCACTAGATCTATAGGACCCCCCCACAGAACTAAGATTGGACCACACATGGACAATTGTTAAATATGATTGATGTTAAAATGGAATTCTTTGTAACAATTGTCGGCGCCCTTTCGGTAGCGACCCTTTGCATACCTCGTATACGCAAAACAAATTCTGCTCCTATCACTTGATCTAACGGAGGACCCCCCCCAAGGAACTAAGATTGGACCACAAATGGACAAGTGTTAAATATGATTGATGTTAAAATGGAATTCTTTGTAACAATTGTCGGCGCCCTTTCGGTAGCGACCCTTTGCATACCTCGGGTACGCGAAACAAGTTAATATCCCCGTGACTTGTCGCAGGCGACAAGAAAAGTTTTGTTCATTCATCCATTCATTCTTAGAAACCCTGCATGCTGGAATGGAACAAATCCCTCCTGGAATTTCCTTGTCCAGGTAAACATCCGGCGTTGGGCTCGACGTTAAGGACGCTTTCGCCGAAACACTCGTCGAAGAACCCCCCCCCCCTCCTTCCAACGTCGGAAACTGTCGATCTCAGATTCCCCAATCTTCCGCCTCTTCAGCCCCTGCTTCCGCATGTCGAACATCTGATGGTTCCCCCCAAATCTCACAGTTTTCCGTTGGCCGAACCTCCTTCACGTCTCGCCACGCCGGACGGCAGGAGCGAATCTGCCGTTGCCCGGCGGGGAAAAGATAAATGCAGTCTGGATTGGCTGGAGCGTGAGTTGAGCGGACCCAACGGCCGAGGCTAATATTGTCACGAGATTCCACGCTTCCTTCTTCCAACGAGTCCAACGTTTTTTTTTACGCAACGAGGAGCAGGTCTTCCCCTCATTGGAATAAATTCTTCTTCGAAAGCCTCTGATTAAAAAAGGTAGAGTCGTACATCTTGGAAACAGGCCCTTCGCCCCAAGTTGCCCAAGCCAACCAAGTTGGCCTGTTGGGCCAATCAGTCCCGTTTGCCCGTTTTTTGGCCCTTCTGAAACGTTTCCTTCCCACGTAATCGTTCACGTAATCTTCTTTGGGACGATCTCTCTCTCTGTCTCTCCCGAATCAAGAATCCAGCCCTCGCTTCCGACAGGTCCGAAAGGCCGGCGCCTGTTTTTCTCCTCCGTCTGATCAGCCTTCTTTGCAGGCAAGGGGATGGGAGTTTGGGGAGGGAAGGAGGAGGAGATGGGGGGGGAGGGGGGTAATGGCCGCTGAGGAGGAGTCAAAATGGAGTCTGGCGGTGCGGAGAAGGCTCGCTCGCCCCCGGGCGTCACATCTCGTCCTCCCCGCTGGCCTTGCTCCACCGGTGGCAGCAGTTGGCCGTGATGCCCAGCAAGAAGTTCATGGCCACCGACGCGATGGACACGGCAAAGCCAACGAAGGCGATGAAGAGGTAGTCGTCCAAGCTCAGGGAGAAGCGGCACACCTTGAAGCTCTCCTCCGGCAAGGTGAAGAGGGGGACATCCTTGACCTGGGGCGGGCCAGAGCAGACCACCTCCCTGGAATCTAACACAACACACGAGGGCTGGTTAACACGCTGAATGAATGGATGTGTGAATCGGTGAAGGAGTGAATGAGTGAATGGATTAATGAATGAATGAATGGATGGATGGATGGATGGATGAAGGAGTGAATGCATGAATGAGTGAGTGAATGAGTGAATGAATGAGTGAGTGAATGAATGAGTGAGTGAGTGAATGAATTAATGAATGAATGATGAATGAATGAGTGAATGAGTGAATGAGTGAATGAGTGAATGAATGAGTGAATGGATGGATGGATGGATGAAGGAGTGAATGCATGAATGAGTGAGTGAATGAGTGAATGAATGAGTGAGTGAGTGAATGAATGAGTGAATGAGTGAATGAGAATGAATGAATGGATGGATGGATGGATGGATGGATGAATGGATGGATAAATGAATGAATGAGTGAATGAATGAGTGAGTGAGTGAATGAATTAATGAATGAATGATGAGTGAATGAGTGAATGAGTGAATGAGTGAATGAGTGAATGAATGAGTGAATGAGTGAATGAATGGGTGAATGAGTGAATGAGTGAATGAATGAGTGAGTGAATGAGTGAATGAATGAATGAATGAGTGAATGAGTGAATGAATGGGTGAACGAGTGAATGAGTGAATGAATGAGTGAATGAGTGAATGAATTAATGAATGAGTGAATGAATGAGTGAATGAATGAGTGAATGAAGGAATGAATTAGTGAATGAAGGAATGAATGAGTGAATGAATGAATGAATGAGTGAATGAAGGAATGAATGAGTGAATGAAGGAATGATTTAATGGATGGATGGATGGAGGGATGGATAAATGAAGGAGTGAATGAATAAATGGATAAGTGAATGAATGAATGAATGAGTGAATGAGTGAATGAGTGAGTGAATGAGTGAATGAATGGGTGAATGAATGAATGAATGGGTGAATGAGTGAATGAGTGAATGAATGAGTGAATGAGTGAATGAGTGAATGAATGAATGAATGAGTGAATGAATAAATGAATGAATGAATGAATGAATGAATGGGTGAATGAATGAATGAGTGAATGAATGGGTGAATGAATGAGTGAATGAGTGAATGAATGAGTGAATGAATGAGTGAATGAGTGAATGAATGAATGAATGAATGAGTGAATGAGTGAATGAATGGGTGAATGAACGAGTGAATGAGTGAATGAATGAATGAATGAATGAGTGAATGAGTGAATGAATGAGTGAATGAGTGAATGAATGGGTGAATGAGTGAATGAGTGAATGAATGAGTGAGTGAATGAGTGAATGAATGAATGAATGAGTGAATGAGTGAATGAGTGAATGAGTGAATGAGTGAATGAGTGAATGAATGAGTGAATGAGTGAATGAATGAGTGAATGAGTGAATGAATGGGTGAATGAGTGAATGAGTGAATGAATGAGTGAGTGAATGAGTGAATGAATGAATGAATGAGTGAATGAGTGAATGAATGGGTGAACGAGTGAATGAGTGAATGAATGAGTGAATGAGTGAATGAATTAATGAATGAGTGAATGAATGAGTGAATGAATGAGTGAATGAAGGAATGAATGAGTGAATGAATGAATGAATGAGTGAATGAAGGAATGAATGAGTGAATGAAGGAATGATTTAATGGATGGATGGATGGATGGAGGGATGGATAAATGAAGGAGTGAATGAATAAATGGATAAGTGAATGAATGAATGAATGAGTGAATGAGTGAATGAGTGAGTGAATGAGTGAATGAGTGAATGAATGAATGAATGAGTGAATGAGTGAATGAATGAATGAATGAATGAGTGAATGAGTGAATGAATGAATGAATGAATGAGTGAATGAGTGAATGAATGAATGAATGAGTGAATGAATGAATGAATGAATGAATGAATGAATGAATGAATGAATGAGTGAATGAGTGAATGAATGAATGAATGAATGAGTGAATGAGTGAATGAATGGGTGAATGAATGAATGAGTGAATGAATGGGTGAATGAGTGAATGAGTGAATGAGTGAATGAGTGAATGAATGAGTGAATGAATGAATGAATGAATGAATGAGTGAATGAGTGAATGAGTGAATGAGTGAATGAGTGAATGAATGAGTGAATGAATGAATGAATGAATGGGTGAATGAATGGGTGAATGAGTGAATGAGTGAATGAATGAATGAATGAGTGAATGAATGAGTGAATGAGTGAATGAATGAATGAATGAATGAATGAATGAATGAATGAATGAGTGAATGAATGAGTGAATGAGTGAATGAGTGAATGAATGAATGAATGAGTGAATGAATGAGTGAATGAGTGAATGAGTGAATGAATGAATGAATGAGTGAATGAATGGGTGAATGAGTGAATGAGTGAATGAATGAATGAATGAGTGAATGAATGAATGAGTGAATGAGTGAATAAGTGAATGAGTGAATGAGTGAATGAATTAATGAATGAATGAGTGAATGAATGAGTGAATGAGTGAATGAATGAGTGAATGATTGAATGAGTGAATGAGTGAATGAATGAGTGAATAAATGAGTGAATGAATGAGTGAATGATTGAATGAATGAGTGAATGAGTGAATGAATGAGTGAATGAATGAATGCATGAATGGGTGAATGAGTGAATGAATGAATGAATGAATGAATGAATGAATGAATGAATGAATGAATGATTGAATGGGTGAATGAGTGAATGAATGGGTGAATGAGTGAATGAATTATTGAATGAATGATGAATGAATGAGTGAATTAATGAATGAATAAGTGAATAAATGAGTGAATGAGTGAATTAATTAATTAATCAATTAATTAATTAATTAATCGATTAATTAATTAATTAATTAATTGATTGATTAATTAGTGGATGAGTGATTGAATGAGTCAGTGAATGAGTGAATGAATGAATGAATGGATGAATTAATGGATGAATGAATGAATGAGTGAATGAGTGAATGAGTGATTGGATGGAGTGATGGATGGATGGATGAGTGAATGAGTGAATGAATGAATAGAATAGAAGAGAATAGAATGCCTTTTATTGTCATTCAGACAAGGTTTGAATGAGATTTCATTCCTACAGTCGTAACATTACAAAAAAAACCAAGACACACACTTAACACAATTCACACCAACATCAATCACAGTGCATCTCCAACACCTCCTCACTGTGATCGAAGGCAAAAGTCTCATCTCTTCCCTTTGTTCTTCTCCTGCGGGTCCAGCAGTCCCACTCCAATGAGTGACTGAATGAATGGATGAATGGATGAATTAGGAAAAGGGGAGATGCAACGAGACCTGGGTGTCATGGTACACCAGTCATTGAAAGTAGGCATGTAGGTGCAGCAGGCAGTGAAGAAAGCCAATGGTATGTTAGCAGTCATACCAAAAGGATTTGAGTACAGGAGCAGGGAGGTTCTACTGCAGTTGTACAGGGTCTTGGTGAGACCACACCTGGAGTATTGCGTACAGTTTTGGTCTCCTAATCTGAGGAAAGACATTCCTGCCAAAGAGGGAGTACAGAGAAGGTTCACCAGACTGATTCCTGGGATGGCAGGACTTCCATATGAAGAAAGACTGGATAGACTCGGCTTGTACTCACTAGAATTTAGAAGATTGAGGGGGGATCTTATAGAGATTTACAAAATTCTTAAGGGGTTGGACAGGCTAGATGTAGGAAGATTGTTCCCGATGTTGGGGAGGTCCAGAGCAAGGGGTCACAGTTTAAGGATAAGGGGGAAGTCTTTTAGGACCGAGATGAGAAGGAATTTTTTCACACAGAGAGTGGTGAGTCTCTGGAACTCTCTGCCACAGAGGGTAGTTGAGGCCAGTTCATTGGCTATATTTAAGAGGGAGTTAGATGTGGCCCTTGTGCCTAAAGGGATCAGGGGGTATGGAGAGAAGGCAGGTACGGGATACTGAGTTGGATGATCAGCCATGATCATGTTGAATGGCAGTGCAGGCTAAAAGGGCCGAATGGCCTCTACTCCTGCACCTAATTTCTATGTTTCTATGAATGGATGAATGAATGAATGAGTGAATAGAAACATAGACAGTAGGTGCAGGAGTGGCCATTCGGCCCTTCGAACCAGCACCGCCATTCAATATGATCATGGCTGATCATCCAAAATCAGTTACCCCGTTCCTGCCTTCTCTCCCATATCCCCTGATTCCGTTAGCCCCAAGAGCTGAATCCAACTCTCTCTTGAAAACATCCAGTGAATCGGCCTCCACTGCCTTCTGTGGCAGAGAATCCCACAGATTCACAACCCTCTGGGTGAAAACATTTTTCCTCACATCTCAGTCCGCAATGGCCGACCCCTTATTCTTAAACTGTGTGTGGCCCCTGGTTCTGGACTCCTCCAACATCGGGAACATGTTTCCTGCCTCTAGCGTGTCCAAACCCTTAATAATTTTATATCTTTCCATAAGATCCCCTCTCATCCTTCTAAGTTCCAGTGAATATAAGCCCTGCCGCTCCATTCTCTCAGCATACGACAGTCCCGCCATCCCGGGAATTAACCTGGTGAACCTGCGCTGGGCTCCCTCAATAGCAAGAATGACCTTCCTCGAATTAGGGGACCAAAACTGCACACAATACTCCAGGTGTGGTCTCAACAGGGCCCTGTACAACTGCAGAAGGACCTCTTTGCTCCTAGACTCAACTCCTCTTGTTATGAAGGCCAACAGGCCAAAACTGTACACAATACTCCAGGTGTGGTCTCACTAGGGCCCTGTACAACTGCAGAAGGACCTGTTTGCTCCTAGACTCAACTCCTCTTGTTATGAAGGCCAACGGGCCAAAACTGCACACAATACTCCAGGTGTGGTCTCACTAGGGCCCTGTACAACTGCAGAAGGACCTGTTTGCTCCTAGACTCAACTCCTCTTGTTATGAAGGCCAACAGGCCAAAACTACACACAATACTCCAGGTGTGGTCTCACCAGCGCCCTGTACAACTGCGGTGGGACTTCCTTGCTCCTAAAAACTAAATTAAATTGAGCTCAGATCTGCCAAGTCCATTTTATTTCCGTTAGCAGTGCAGCTGGTAAATTTATGAGCTCATTTTTAATTAGCATGTCAACATCTGGAGAGAAAGATGAACAATCCTTGCAGATGTTCCCAATTGTAACTGAAGGCGATTACAAGAAACTCTAATTATATAACAAGGTTATAAATAATTTTTTACAGATGGAGGGCGGAAACAGGCCCTTCAGCCCACCGAGTCCGTGCCGACCATCGATCATCTAGCACTATCCTACACACACACACACACACACACACACACACACGCACGAGGGACAATTTACGATCTTTACCAAAGCCAATTAACCAACCAACCCGAAGGGCCTTTTGTTGTACTGTTCTAAGTTCTGTGAAACTTGTAGGTACGGCCTTCGATACAGAAGTATTGATACCTGGAGTATTGTGTGCAGTTTTGGTCCCCTAATTTGAGGAAGGACATTCCTGCTATTGAGGGAGCCCAGCGTAGGTTCACCA
>CAUPSL010000766.1:7500-12500 GCA_963514005.1 Raja brachyura | reverse complement strand
TCTCCCTCTCCTTCTCTCTCTCCCTCTCTCCCTCTCTCCCTCTCCTTCTCTCTCTCCCTCTCCCTCTCTCCCTCTCCCTCTCCTTCTCTCCCTCTCCTTCTCTCTCTCTCTCTCTATTTCTCCTTCCCTCCCTCTCTCACTTTCTCTCTCTCTCCTCTCTCTCTCCCCGTCTCTCTCTCTCTCTCCTTATTTCTCTCTCCCTCTCTCTCTATCTATCTCTCTCTCCCCCTCTCCCTCTCTCTCTCTCCCCTTCTCCCCTCTCTGTCTCTCTCTCCTTCTCTCTCTCTCTATCTCTCCTTATTTCTCCTTCCCTCTCTCTCTCCCTCTCTCTCTCTCCCCCTCTCCCCTCTCTGTCTCTCCCCCTCTCCCTCTCTCTCTCTCTCCTTCTCCTCTCTCTATCTCTCTATCTCTCTCTCTCCCTCTCTCTCTCTCCCCCTCTCCCCTCTCTGTCTCTCCCCTCTCCCTCTCTCTCTCCTTCTCCTCTCTCTATCTCTCTATCTCTCTCTCTCCCTCTCTCTCTCTCCCCCTCTCCCCTCTCTGTCTCTCCCCCTCTCCCTCTCTCTCTCTCCCCTTCTCCTCTCTCTATCTCTCTATCTCTCTATCTCTCTCTCTCCCTCTCTCTCTCTCTCTCTCTCTCCCTCTCTCTATCTATCTCCCTCTCCCCCCAGTCCCTCTCCCCCTCTCTCTCCCCCTCCCCAGTTAGTTATTTGCCCGCCTCGGCCCCCCAGCAGCGGGGCACAAATCCAGCGCAGGGTCGCATCTGCAACAAGGGGGGCAAAACAAGAACAAGGTTGGGGGTTTTTTTTGTGTGGAAGATTCGCGCTACGGATGAACAGAACAGTCCATTTGCAAACCCAAACACACAGGTCCAAGCAGCCAGCACAATAAATGGCTCCCCCCCTCCCCTCCCTCCCTCCCTCCCTCCCTCCTCCCCATCACACATATTTTCCATGCAGAATACCTGTCTGCTCGCATCCTATCTCTGCAGATGCCTGGCGGGCGATACGACCGTTTGCGGAGCTGTGGGCGGATTCTGCCCCTGCTTGTCATGCTCCTGTCTCTGCCTTTTAAAAGACACCGTCGCCTCTGTCCACCTGCTGCTGAGAGCAGACAGGGAAGGGTGGGCAAGGCTGGGGCAGGGGAGGGGATGGGACTGGGGGGGGGCAGAACAAGAAAGAGCAGACAGGGTGTGTGTGTGTGTGTGTGTGTGTGAGTGATTGCAATCAAATTAAACTGTGAGTGTGAGTGTGTGTGTGTGTGGGTACCAGTGATGTTGGTGACGTGATCTCCCGTCGCCTAGCAACTGCCTCCATCTGTAGCAGGGGTAGCACCACCAGACGGCTGGAGCCATCCATCTGACAGGGGAAGCAGGCTCTTCGGCCCATCCGCCTCCCTGCCGGCCCCAGAACATTACCATCGCTCTCTCTCTCTCTCCCTCTCGGTTCAAAACTCAAGCGAGTTTTATCGTCATATGTCAATTAAATTCTCACTAGCCGCAGCAGAACAGAATAGGTGACTACGTAAACGTTGTACATAGACAATAGGTGCAGGAGTAGAGGCCATTCAGCCCTTCGAGCCAGCACCGCCATTCAATGTGATCGACTCGCTGGAGTTTAGGAGATTGAGGGGGGATCTTATAGAAACTTACAAAATTCTTAAGGGGTTGGACAGGCTAGATGCAGGAAGATTGTTCCCGATGTTGGGGGAGTCCAGAACAAGGGGTCACACTCTAAGGATAAGGGGGAATTCCTTTAGGACCGAGATGAGGAAAACATTCTTCACACAGAGAGTGGTGAGTCTGTGGAACTCTCTGCCACAGAGGGTAGTTGAGGCCAGTTCATTGGCTATATTTAAGAGGGCGTTAGATGTGGCCCTTGTGGCTGAAGGGATCAGGGGGTATGGAGAGAAGGCAGGTACGGGATACTGAGTTGGATGATCAGCCATGATCATATTGAATGGCGGTGCAGGCTCGAAGGGCCGAATGGCCTCTACTCCTGCACCTATTGTCTATGTTTCTATGTTTCTATGTCCCCAATCAATAACACGTGCCTGCCTTCTCCCCATATCCCTTGACTCCACTAGCCCCTAGAGCTCTATCCAACTCTCTCTTAAATCCATCCAGTGACTTGGCCTCCACTGCCCTCTGTGGCAGGGAATTCCACAAATTCACAATCAGTA
This sequence comes from Raja brachyura, assembly GCA_963514005.1. Next base: position 10,322 of record CAUPSL010000766.1, on the reverse strand, counting down.
CCCCGTTCCTGCCTTCTCCCCATATCCCCTGACTCCGCTATCTTTAAGAGCCCTCTCTAGCTCTCTCTTGAAAGCATTTAGAACGGAGACGAGGAAACACTTTTTCTCACAGAGAGTGGTGAGTCTGTGGAATTCTCTGCCTCAGAGGGCGGTGGAGGCCGGTTCTCTGGATGCTTCCAAGAGAGAGCTAGACAGGGCTCTTAAAGATAGCGGAGTCAGGGGATACGGGGAGAAGGCAGGAACAGGGTACTGATTGTGGATGATCAGCCATGATCACATTGAATGGCGGTGCTGGCTCGAAGGGCTGAATTGCCTCTACTCCTGCACCTATTGAAAGCGTCCAGAGAACCGGCCTCCACCGCCCTCTGAGGCAGAGAATTCCACAGACTCACAACTCTCTGTGTGAAAAAGTGTTTCCTCGTCTCCGTTCTAAATGGCCGACCCCTTGTTCTTAGGTGGCCCCTGGTTCTGGACTCCCCCAACATCGGGAACATGTTTCCTGCCTCTAGCATGTGTGTCCAAACCCTTAATAATATTATATGTTTCAATAAGATCCCCTCTCATCCTTCTAAACTCCAGTGAATACAAGCCCAGTCTTTCCAATCTTTCCTCATATGCCAGTTCTGGACTCCCCCAACATCGGGAACATGTTTCCTGCCTCTAGCGTGTCCAAGCCCTTAACAATCTTATATGTCGACATGCCGAATCTCCGTAATCTTCCCAGGGAGTTGCGGATGTGCCTTCTTTTACAGTTGCACCGGTGCGCTGGGCCCAGGGAGGATCTTCGGAAGTTTGCACGGCCAGGAATCTGAAGTTCTTGACCCACTCTGGCCCCCACCCAGTCATTGTGGGGCAAGTTACAGAGGGCTAGGATCGACACACGGTGACCTGGGATAGAATCGAATAGAATCGAATGCCTTTTATTGTCATTCAAGCAGACAAGGTTTGAACGAAATTCCATTCCTACAGTCGTGACGTTACAAAAAAAAAACCAAGACACGCACTTAACACAATTCGCACCAACATCCATCACAGTGAATACCAACACCTCCTCACTGTGATCGAAGGCAAAAGTCTTCTCTCTTCCCTTTGTTCTTCTCCTGCGGATCCAGCAGTCGAGGGGACTGGCGCTCCCGATGTTAAAGCCCCCGGCGGGCGATGGTAAGTTCCGCGGCCATTTTAAACCGCGCCGGGCAAAGTCAGACCCCGTTCCGGGTCCTTTAAACCCGGCGATTCCAGCGGGAGAGGTTTGCCGTTGCGGGAGCTCCGAAAAGGCGGTCGGTCTCCCACCGGGGACCCGCGAGGTCCCGGCGTTCCCGTCCACCGGGGGAGAACCGGAGCACCCGGAGGAAACCCGTGCGGTCACAGGGAGAGCGTGCAAATTCCGCACACACAGCGATGCACGAGCGCGCGCACACACACACACACACACTCACTTATGTATGTAAAAACATATGTTAGTCTGATTATGTCACTGCAGGGAGCTTATGATGTCACCGCGCTGGGGGTTGTGATGTCACTGCGCAGAGGTTGTGATGTTACCACATAGAGGTTATGATGTCACCACGCAGTGGTTGTGATGTCACCGCGCTGGGTGTTGTGATGTCACCGTACAGGGGGGTTCGATTCAGTTTAGTTCAGAGATACAGCGCGGAAACAGGGTCCACCGGGTCCACGCCGACCAGCGATCCCCGCACACTAACGCCACCCTACACACACACACACACACACACACACGTGCCACGCCACGCCAATTAACGTACAAACCTGCACGTCTCTTGCTAGTGTGGGAGGAAACCGAAAATCTCGGTTGCAGGGAGAACGTGCAAACTCCGTACAGACAAGCGCTCGTAGTCGGGATCGAACACCCGGGTTCTTCGGGGCAGACAGCGCTACAAGGCAGCGAATCTGCCCGCTGCGCCACCGTTATTATATCACCGCGCAGGGGACTATGATGTCACAGCGCTGGGAACTATGATGTAATCGTGTAACTGGGAGCTATGATGTAATCGTGTAACTGGGGGCTATGATGTCATTGTGCTGGGGACTATGATGTCATCATGTCACTGGGAGCTATGATGTAATCGTGTAACTGGGAGCTATGATGTAATCGTGTAACTGGGGGCTATGATGTCATTGTGCTGGGGACTATGATGTCATCATGTCACTGGGAGCTATGATGTAATTATTCTGGGGCAATGATGTAAGTGTGTACCTGGGAGCTATGATGTCATTGTGTAATGATGTCATGGTGACCGGGCCATTCTATGAGGGGGGGGCGGCTGCGTAGCCACGGCAACGCGGGGTTGTGACGTCACCATGTCAGGGATTATGATGTCATCGGTGGGGGGGAGGGGGAGCGTTGCCGGGGGCGACCCAGCGGCACCGGGCCATGGCTTCTCCCACCCTGGATGCCGCCCGGACGTCCCGGCCTCGCTGCGGAGATGAGGGGCGCGGGGGGAGCAGCGGGCGGTGAGAGGCACGGCAACGGCAACGGTAACGGTAACGGCAGCGGCAACAACGGCAACGGACATGATCACCTTCTGGATCCTCCTCCTCCTGCTCAGCGCGGAGCGCGGGCCGGCCGGTGAGTGTCACGGACACACGGGGGGGGGGGGACAGAGGCACACTCACACTCATGCTCACACTTACAATCACACTCACACGCATGCTCACTCTCACACTCACACGCACACTCACACTCACGCTCACGCTCACACGCACGCCCACACTCACTCACGCTCATACACACGCTCACACACGCATGCTCACACTCACACACACGCTCATACACATGCTCACACTCACACGCTCACACTACG
>CAUPSL010000766.1:0-2500 GCA_963514005.1 Raja brachyura | reverse complement strand
GTGAATCTGTGGAACTCTCTGCCACAGAGGGTAGTTGAGGCCAGTTCATTGGCTATATTTAAGAGGGAGTTAGATGTGGCCCTTGTGGCTAAAGGAATCAGGGGTATGGACAGAAGGCAGGTACGGGATACTGAGTTGGATGATCAGCCATGATCATATTGAATGGTGGTGCAGGCTCGAAGGTCCGAATGGCCTCCTCCTGCACCTATTGTCTATGTTTCTATGAGAGAGAGGGAGAATGACAGAATTCCTGGGACGGCAGGAATCTGAGGAAAGACATTCTTGCCATAGAGGGAGTACAGAGAAGGTTCACCAGACTGATTCCTGGGATGTCAGGACTTCCATATGAAGAAAGACTGGATAGACTCGGCTTGTACTCGCTGGAATTTAGGAGATTGAGGGGGATCTTATAGAAACGTACAAAATTCTTAAGGGGTTGGACAGGCTAGATGCAGGAAGATTGTTCCTGATGTTGGGGAAGTCCAGAACAAGGGGTCACACAGTTTAAGGATAAGGGGGTACACAAAAGGCTGGAGAAACTCAGCGGGTGCAGCAGCATCTAAGGAGCGAAGGAGATAGGCGACGTTTCAGGTCGAGACCCTTCTTCAGACTGGTCAAGGGATAAGGATAAGGGGGAAGACTTTTAGGACCGAGATGAGAAAAACATTTTTCACACAGAGAGTGGTGAATCTGTGGAATCTCTGCCACAGAAGGTAGTTGAGGACAGTTCATTGGCTATATTTAAGAGGGAGTTAGATGTGGCCCTTGTGGCTAAAGGGATCAGGGGGTATGGAGAGAAGGCAGGTGCGGGATACTGAGTTGGATGATCAGCCACGATCATATTCAATGGCGGTGCTGGCTCGAAGGGCCGAATGGCCTCTACTCCTGCACCTATTGTCTATGTTTCTATGAGAGAGAGGGAGAGAGGGCAGCAGGAAAAGAGTGATGGTGAGAGAGAGAGAAAGAGAGAGAGAGAAGGGGGGGAAGAGGACGAGCAAGGGTGGGGGGGGGGGTGAAGGGTGACTTAGAATGGGGACTGAAATAGTCAGCAGCAGTACTGTGGCAGACCAGGGGAGGGCGACAGTTGGCAGAGGCCGCTTGTGGCTCAAGAGATAGAAACATAGACAATAGGTGCAGGAGGAGGCCATTCGGCCCTTCGAGCCAGCACCCGCCATTCATTGTGATCACGGCTGATCGTCCCCAATCAATAACCCGTGCCTGCCTTCTCCCATGTCCCTTGACTCCACCAGCCCCTAGAGCTCTATCTAACTCTCTCTTAAATCCATCCAGTGACTTGGCCTCCACTGCCCTCTGTGGCAGGGAATTCCACAAATTCACAACTCTCTGGGTGAAAAAGTTTTCAGTCTTAAATGGCCTCCCCTTTATTCTAAGACTGTGTGTGGCCCCTGGTTCTGGACTCGCCCAACATTGGGAACATTTTTCCTGCATCTAGCTTGTCCAGTCCTTTTATAATTTTATATGTTTCTATAAGATCCCCTCCCCTCATCCTTCTAAACTCCAGTGAATACAAGCCTAGTCTTTTCAATCTTTCCTCATATGACAGTCCCGCCATCCCAGGGATCAATCTGGTGAACCTACGCTGCACTGCCTCAATCGCAAGGATGTCCTTCCTCAAATAAGGAGACCAAAACTGTACACAATATGAATTTTCCAGCAACAAGACACTTAAAAAGTACACACTATACATGATAAAGATTTATCACATACATCCACCACAGCATCTGCACTGTTTGCCCCAAGAGCTAAATCTAACTCTATCTTGAAAACATCCAGAGAACCGGCCTCCACCGCCCTCTGTGGCAGGGAATTCCACAGACTCACATCTCTCTGGGTGAAAAAGTGTTTTCTCATCTCAGTCCTAAATGGCCGACCCCTTATTCTTAAACTGTGTGTGTGTGGCCCCTGGTTCTGGACTCCCCCAACATCGGGAACATGTTTCCTGCATCTAGCCTGTCCAATCTTTTAAGAATTTTATATGCTTCAATGAGATCCCTCTCATCCTTCTAAACTCCAGAGTGTACAAGCCCAGCCGCTCCATTCTCTCAGCGTATGACAGTCCCGCCATCCCGGGAATTAACCTGGTGAGCCTACGCTGGGCTCCCTCAATAGCAAGAATGTCCTTCCTCAAATTAGGGGACCAAAACTGCACACAATACTCCAGGTGTGGTCTCACCAGGGCCCTGAACAACTGCAGAAGGACCTCTTTGCTCCTATACTCAACTCCTCTTGTTATGAAGGCCAACAGGACAAAACTGCACACAATACTCCAGGTGTGGTCTCACCAGGGCTCTGTACAACTGCAGTAGGACCTCCTTGCTCCCGAAGTCAAATCCTCTCGAAATGAAGGCCAACATGCCATTGGCTTTCTTCACTGCCTGCTGTACCTGCATGCTTACTTTCAGTGACTGATGTACAAGGACCCCCAGATCTCGTTGCATCTCCCCTTCTCCTAATCTGACACCATTCAGATAATAGTCTA
>CAUPSL010000765.1:5000-66989 GCA_963514005.1 Raja brachyura | reverse complement strand
GTAACATACCTAAGAGATATCATATGTCTAGTTAAACTGGTTACACTAGTGTGGGCCGTCTGCACTCTCCGGGTGAACAGGGTTATGCTGGTCCTAATTACTGGCTTGTTCCCATGGTTAAACTAGTGATAGCAAGCATCTAGTTACACTAGTTACACTCGTGATGGCAGGTGCCTGGTTACACTAGTTACAGTAGTGATGGCAGGCGCCTGGTTACACTGGTAACACTAGTCTGGGTCGCCCGCACTCTCGGTGAACATGGTTATGCTAGTCAGTGTTACTGGCCATTTCCCCTGGTTAAACTAGTGATGGCTGGCGTCTGGTTACACTAGCGTGCGTCGCCTGCACTAACCCGTCTCTCTCACACACTCTGTTTTGCTCTCTCTTTCTCTCTATCCCTGTCTAACTTTCACTCACTCTCTCTCTCCCTCTCCCTCTCCCCCCCATCCCTCCTCTCCCTCACTTTCACTCTCTTTCTCTCTCTCCCCCTCCCCTCCCTCTCTCCCCTCCCTCTCTCCCCCTCCCTCTCTCCCCCTCCCTCTCTCCCCTCTACCCTCTCCACTCCCCTCTCTCTCTCTCACCCCTCTCTCTCTCTCTCCCTGTCTATCTATGTATATGTATCTCTCTCTCTCTCTCTCTCTCTCTCCCTCTCCCTCTCTCTCCCTCCCTCTCCCTCCCTCTCCCTCCCTCTCCCTCCCTCTCCCTCCCTCTCCCTCCCTCTCCCTCCCTCTCCCTCCCTCTCCCTCCCTCTCCCTCCCTCTCCCTCCCTCTCCCTCCCTCTCCCTCCCTCTCCCTCCCTCTCCCTCCCTCTCTCTCCCTCTCTCTCCCTCTCTCTCCCTCCCTCTCCTACATCACGACTATCGGAGTGGATTTCAAGATGCGGACGGTCGATGTTAATGGGGAGAAGGTGAAGCTGCAGATCTGGGAAACCGCTGGGCAAAAACTATTCCGTACAATCACGTCTACGTAAGTTCAATCTCCCCCTCCACCCCTCCCTCACAACCCCTCTGAACATGTGATAGGAATAGAATTAGGCCATTCAGAAATGGCTAATCTCTCCCCCCCCTAACCCCATTCTTCTCCCTTCTCCCCATAACCCCTGACACCCGCACTAATCAACAATCTATCTACCTATCTCTGCCTTAAAAATACCCACTGACTTGTGGCCTCCACTGCCGTCTGTAGCAATGAATCCCACAGATTCACAACCCTCTGGCTAAAGAAATTCCTCCTCATCTCCTTCCTAAAGGAACGCCCTGTAATTCTGACGCAGTGCCCTCTGGTCCTAGACTCTCCCACTAGTGGAAACATCCTGTCCATATCCACTCTATGCAGGCCTTTCACTGTTCGCTAAAGTTTCAATGAGATCCCCCCCCCCCCCCCCCCGTTCTTCTAAACTCCAGCAAGTACAGGCCCAGTGCCGACAAACGCTCATCGTACGTTAACCCACTAATTCCTGGGATCTGTTGCCGTGAACCTCCTCTGGACCCTCTCCAGTGCCGGCACATCCTTCCTCAGAAATGGGGCCCAAAATTGCTCACATTTACTCCGAATGAGGCCGGACCAGCACCTTATAGAGCCTCAGCATTACATCCCTGTTTTTGTAAACAAGTAACATTAGCAAATTTGCAGATGACACAAAGCTGGGTGGCAGTGTGAACTGAGAGGAGGATGCTATGAGAATGCAGGGTGACTTGGACAGGTTGGGTGAGTGGGCAGATGCAGTTAATGTGGATAAATGTGAAGTTATCCACTTTGGTAGCAAAAACAGGAAGGTAGATTACGATCTGAATGGTGTCAAGTTGGGAAAAGGGGAAGCACAATGGGATCTGGGGGTCCTTGTTCATCAGTCAATGAAAGTAAGCATGCAGGTACTGCAGGCAGTGAAGAAAGCGAATGGCATGTTGGCCTTCATAACAAGAGGAGTTGATTATATGAGCAAAGAGGTCCTTCTGCAGTTATATATGGCCCTAGTGCCTTAAAGCCCTTTTATCTTATCTTTAAAAAAAAATCTTATCTTATTTAATCTTATTTTTATCCTTGAAATATTATTGCTGACGTGACCCATTGTCTTGTCAAACACATTTCATTGTACTGTTGACCCTGTGTTAACCTACTTATGACAAATAAAACTGAACTGAACTATGAGACCACACCTGGAGTATTGTGTGCACTTTTAGTCTCCAGATTTGAGGAAGGACATTCTTGCTATTGAGAGAGTGTAGTCTAGGTTTACAAGGTTAATTCCCAGGATGGCAACACTATCAAATGTTGATAGAACGGAACGGCTCGGCTTGTATACTCTGGAATTTAGAAGGAGGAGAGGGGATCTTATTGAAACATATAAGATTATTAAGGGTTTCTACACGCTAGAGGCAGGAAACATGTTCCCGATGTTGGTGGAGTCCAGAACCAGGGGTACAGAGTTTAAGAATAAGGAGTCGGCCATTTAAAACAGAGATGAGGAAACACTTTTTCACCCAGAGAGTTGTGAGTCTGTGGAATTCTCTGCCTCAGAGGGCGGTGTACTTTGTACCTGTCCATCACTGTGTACTGTTCAATTTCTCCAGAGATGCTGCCTGACCCGCTGAGTTACTCCAGCATTTTGTGTCTATTTTCAGTCTTAAACCAGCATCTGCAGTTCCTTGCCACACACTTAGAAACATAGAAAATAGGTGCAGGAGTAGACCATTCGGCCCTTGGAGCCAGCACCACAAATCAATATGATCATGGCTAATCATCCACAATCAGTTCCCCATTCCTGCTTTCTCCCCATATCCCCTGATTCCGTTAGCCCTAAGAGCTAAATCTAACTCTCTCTTGAATGCATCCAGAGAATTGGCCTCCACTGCCTTCTGAGGCAGAGAATCCCACAGATTCACAACTCTCTGGGTGGAAATTTTTCTCATCTCAGTCCTAAATGGCCAACCCCTTATTCTTAAACTGTGTGTTGCCCCTGGTTCTGGACTCCCCCAACATCTGGAACATTTTTCCTGCATCTAGCTTGTCCAATCCCTAAAGAATTTTATACGTTTCTATAAGATTCCCACTCATCCTTCTAAATTCCAATGAATACAAGCCCAGTCAACCAATTCTTTCATCATATGTAGTTTAGTTTATTTTCACGTGTAGTCAAGTTAAGAGTCAAGAGATGTGTTAAAGAAGGAACTGCAGATGTAGGAGAATCGAGGGTACACAAAAGGCTGGAGAAACTCAGCGGGTGCAGCAGCATCTAAGGAGCGAAGGAGATAGGCGACGTTTCGGGTCGAGACCCTTCTTCAGACTAGTTATGGATCAGGGAAACGAGAGATATAGACGGTGATGTGGAGAGATAAAGAACAATGAATGAAAGATATGCAAAAAAGTATCGATGATAAAGGAAACAGGCCATTGAAAGCTGTTTGTAGTGTGAAAATGAGAAGCTAGTGCGACTTGGGTGGGGGAGAGTTAGAGAGAGGGAATGTCAGGGTCCGAGGGCTGACGGAGAGGTGGGAAGGGGAGGAGACAGCCAGGGTTAACAGAATTGAGAAAATTCTAGGTTTAAGCCCAGAGGATGCAGACTCCCCAGGCGGAATATGAGGTGCTGTTCCTCCAACTTGCAGTGTTGCTCACTCTGGCCGTGGAGGAGGCCCAGGACCGAGAGGTCGGATACGGAATGGGAAGGGGAGTTGAAGTGCTGAGCCACCGGGAGGTCGGGTTGGTTATTGCGGACCGAGCGGAGCTGTTCAGCGAAACGATCGCCAAGCCTCCGCTTGGTCTCACCGATATAGATCAGCTGGCATCTGGAGCAACGGATGCAGTAGGTGAGGTTGGAGGAGGTGCAGGTGAACCTCTGTCGGACCTGGAAGGACTGCTTGGGTGCCTGAAAGGAGTGGAGGGGGGAGGTGAAGGGACAGGTGTAGCATCTCTTGTGGTTGCAAGGGAAAGTGCCCGGGGAAGGGGTGGAGCGAGAGGGAAGGGAAGAATTGACAAGGGAGTTGCGGAGGGAGCGGTCTTTGCGGAAGGCAGACGGGGGGGAGATGGGAAGATGTGGCGAGTGGTGGGGTCACGTTGGAGGTGGCGAAACTGGCGGAGGACTATGTGTTGTATGTGCCGGCTGGTGGGGTGAATGGTGAGGACCAGGGGGACTCTGCCCTTGTTGCGAGTGGGGGAATGGGGAGAGAGGGCAGTGTTGCGGGGTATGGAGGAGATCCTGGTGCGAGCCTCATCTATAGTGAGGGAGGGGAATCCCCGTTCTCTGAAGAATGAGGACATTTGTGATGACCTGGTGTGAAACACATCATCCTGGGAGCAGATGCGGCATAGACGGAGGAATTGGGAATAGCGGATGGAGTCCTTACAGGAAGCAGGGTGGGAGGAAGAGTAGTCCAGGTAGCTGTGGGAGTCAGTTGGTTTGTAGTGGATGTCGGTCAGGAGTGTATCACCTGCAATAGAGATGGTGAGGTCAAGGAATGGTAGGGAAATGTCGGAAATGGTCCAAGTGTATTTGAGTGCCGGATGGAAGTTGGTGGTGAAATGGATGAAGTCTAGAAGTTGTGTGTGGGTGCAGGAGGTGACACCAAAGCAGTCGTCGATGTAACGGAGGTAGAGGCCGGGGATGGGGCCCTGCTGCGGCCCGACTCCGGAGCTCCAGCTGCAGCTGCAGACCGGTGGACTATCAGCTCGTGGGTCTGGGTGGGAGACTGCTCTCCGGAGCTCCCGCAACACAGCTTCTCCAGCCTGTGTCGCGGGGTTGGAGCGACCTGGAGCGGGGCCATACATCACCCGGTGCGGCTTTAATGGCCGCGGGACATTCCAGCGCCCGCCGGGGGCTCCAACTGTGACCTTTGGGCCTAGAGCGGGGCCGTACATCGCCTTCACAAGCGCGGCTTCAATGGCCGTGGGACTTAACACCGCCCGCCTCGGGCTTCGACCTTTGGAGAGAAATGGTGCGGGGGAGAGAGAAGACTTTGCCTTCCATCACAGTGAGGAGGAGATTCACTGTGATGGATGTTTGTGTGAATTGAATTGTCTTTGTATTTTTTTATGAATTGTTCTGTTTGTACGGCTTGTAGAAACGGAGTTTCGTTCGAGCCTCTATGAGGTTCGAATGACAAGTAATAAAATCAAATCAAATCAAACAGAATATTGTAGGCATAAATACAGAACAGATCAGTGTGTCCATATACCATAGTATATTTATACATATATGTACACATATAAATAAACAGATAAAGTGCACTAGGCTGTAATAATTCAGAGTTTGTTTGAAGTTGTGTTTAATAGTAAGATTAAACGATAACTTGGCAAGTTTGAAGTTTGATCTTTATTTTATGAGGAGTTACGATGAGCGATTACGTGAAGAAGCCCGCCAGAGCGCACGCGTGTCAATCTTGAAAGCAGCGGTGTGAAATCACAGATTACAGTAATTGAAGTGATATAGTAAGATTAGAAACTTATAACTACCAGATGACCTTCATGATATGAGGGTTGAGAGCGGTGGGCACGTAATCCCTCATCGTAACTCCTCATAAAATAAAGATCAAACTTCAAACTTAGCAAGTTCTCGTTTAATCTTACTATTTTACTTTGCAGCCACCTGAGTGATTCCATGAAGATTTCAAAGCTCTGTGATTTCATGCCGTGGAAAAGTCCATACAACTGCATAAATTGACCACAGACAAGTGAAACATTTGATAAAGCATACAGACATGACATGGATTTAAAACATGCTGATGCTATTCAAATGAACAAATAACAATAATAGTATTGTTCTCCCTCTCATCCGGGAGAAACTATAAAATAGAACCTAAAATAGAGTTGGCAAATACCCCCGGTCTGGCTATGGGTTATTATAAATGTTTGGAAAGAACGTTCGTTAGACCATCCTGCAGTCACCAGGATGTGGTCCAGCGGAACGTACACAACCCTTGCTGCCGGTGTTGTAGCAGCCCTGGTGGAGTGAGATGAGAAAACATCAGTATCCACTGCTGCATAAGGCAAAACCCCGTTTTAACCACCTGAAGATGGTCTGAACTGATACCTTATGAGGTTTCTCGTATTAACAAACATTGCTAGTATCAGAGCCTCTAAGGCTCTATGTGACCTTGACGTATTGTAATAAATGTGTGACCACACATAATCGAAGGTTCATGGGGTATGCCCTGAGAAGTTTGAGACCTGACACCCCTGGCCTGCTCTACTTAACTAAATCATAAACGCAAAATATTATATTATTTGCAGGTGTAACCATCCTATCCAGTCACAATTTATGCAGTGGGTGGACCCGTTGTGCTGAGACCAGCGCCCTGAGGATTACTACCTTATTAGAGCCAGGCGAAAGATAAGGATGTAGCTGGAGCCCCCTGACAAAGTAATGTTAACACAATGTCAATATCCCATACTTCCGTGTGCTTGGGCCTGGGAGAACTTGTGTAAAAGATATCTTTTATAACTGGATATCAGAAAGTGAGTCCCGGCAGAGTGGGTCCCGCTTGCTGCAGGAAATATGATGAGAAGGCCCATTGGGCTCAGTTAATGGTCTTATAACTTAATTTATTGTCAATGACCCATTTGAAATGAACTCCAAGGCGTCAGTAATCCGTGCCGTATTTTATGTAACATAGTATTTAAACAAAAACGCTTTCCATCTCCTGAAGAGGAAATGTACTGATTTTCTGGTGCTACCCCTGCACTCTGCAGTGTGCATATACATGTATCGGTCTGACAACCCGAGCCGCAGGAGCAGTCTTCTTAGAGTCTGCAAGTCAATTAATTGATTTTATTATGCAGGGGCTGATTTCCTGATGTACAGGCTGAACCAGCAAATTGTATGTTTAGAATAACCATATAAGGTTCTATTATATTCCCAATATAAGCGGGAACCACGGCTGCACAGGCCTGTCAGACAGTACAAAACCCCTGAAGCGAGATCTTGTTGAATTTATTGCAAGACCCGACTGATGAGGCAAAATAGAGAAAGACATAAAATAACATTCATCCCTCGTGTAGCGAGGATGCATCTCTCGCGACTATGAACCTCATATTTTTTGCAACCAGTGAATGAGCCTGGATAGAAACATATCGACATTTGGTGTTCCATCAAAGCATAATGTCATAACATACTTTGTGATGCAACATCTATTCTATGTTGTCATTGATTTTACGTGATGATATACCAGCGCCAAATGAGGTTAGGTAAATATTACCGGACCTTTGACTAAATGTGACCGGAACTTTGACTAACATATGCCACCACCACAGTGTGTCAACTTATGCATATTCGCACAATAACCCTTTAACCCATACTATGCACATAGTGTCTATAGATAGTTGACATCAATAACTGGAGAACTGGAAACTCATGAAAATCCCTTCTGCCTCCGTGACTGGAGATGGCATTCATAATTTTTTCATCTGTGAGCACTAGCATCAGTTTTGTAATATAACTGAAGATTTAGTGATCAAACCTACTGGAGCAATGCTGAATATTGTTTGTCCACCATTGTGACTTTGGTGGCTTCAGCTGGTAATAGCATAGACCTGTTAACAATAACCTACATGGCACCTGAGAAGTTACTACTTTGCATGTTGTAAGTTCTGATAATGCAAAGGTTCAATTTGCACAGCTGAAACCCAGCTGCTAATTGCCAATTACACTTAATGAATAGAAGGCTGCTTCATAACAACACGGTTGTGGCAGGCTTCAATTGTTTCCAATCTCTTGCCCCAGGGTGGAGTCACAGACAAATTAATAATTAAAGGTAAACCCCAATAATCAATAACGGTAGTTGGTATCAACAAAAATGTTTATGTGGAGCCTGAACCACACACACTAAATCCCCCTCTCACACCCACACACACACAGTTTTTCTGCAAGACAAATAATGGATTAGCTGTACAAAATAAGATCCATTGATTCAATTGCGGTCAATGTTGTAGAAGAAAAAGGGCAATTATTATACACACTGTGCACAACATACTTTATTGATCGCAAACAATGTCACATTTTGTTTCAGGCTATTCTTCACCAATCCTCACTATTTGAAGCCATTTCAGCCTTCAATGATGAACATTGCTTATCTCGGCTGATAGCAACGTTTAGCTTGTTACAGAGCGTGAGACAGTCAGGGAAAGGTGTGGGGGTCCTACAATCGAGCCGTCCACAGTGTACAGGTACATAATATTGGGTATAATGTTTAATGCAAGTACATGGATTGATGCGGTTTCGGGTCGGGACCCTTCCTCAGTCTGATTGTAGTTGCGGAAGGAAGCTGGAAGGGAGGTGAGGGAGGGACAAAGCCTCACTTGCACCTCCTTCAACCTCATCTACTGTATCCATTGTTCAATATGTGGACTCTTATACATCGGCGAGACCAAACATAGACTGGGCGATTGTTTCGTGGAACACCTTCACTCAGCCCCCCTGAAACAACCTGATCTCCCGGTTGCTGGACACTTTAATTATCCTTCCCATTTCCACACTGACCTTTCTGTCCTCGGTCTCCTCCATTGTCAGAGTGAGGCGAAATGAAAATTGGAGGAACAGCATCTTATATTTCGCTTGGGCAGCTTACAGCCCAGTGGTATGAATATTGATTTCTCTCACTTCAGGTAGCCCCGCCATTCCCTCTCTCTCTATGCCTCAAAAAAACCCAAGACCCACACTTTACGCAGTTTACATAAACATCCATCACAGTGAGTCTCCAACACCTCCTCACTGTGATGGAAGGCAAAAGTCTTATCTCTTCCCTTAGTTCTTCACCCGCAGTCTAGCAGTCTAACTGCAGCATCTAGGCGAACTGGGGCTCCGATGGTAAGTCCTGTGGCCATTAAGATGCACCGGGCAATGTTATGCCCCGGCTCCGTGTCCTTTAAGCCCCGCGATTCCAGCTGGAGAAGTTGCCTTTGCGGGGGGGCTCCGAAAAGCGGTCTCCCACCAGGGACCTGGAGCTCCCAATGTTCCTGTCCACTGGGCCAGCGGCCAGAGCCTCCGCAGCTCCAAAGTCAGGTCCAGCCGCGCGCTACCACAGCTCTTCCTGCTCCGAAGACGGCCAGCTCCGCGATGTCAGGTCCACAGGCTCTGCGACTGGAGCCCTTAGGTTGGTCCCGGCCAGAGGCCAGTGCCGGCTCCACGATGTTAGGCCCAACGACACCGGAGTCCCGACAGGGAAAAAGTCATGTCCCCGTGCTGGGAAGAGATTAACGGTCCCCCCCCCCCCCTCCACCCCCCACATATACACAGCTAAAAAATATTAAAAAAATTAAAACTAGGCTCAAGACATACATTTAACAAGACAAAATTTTTAAAAAAACGACAGACGACTGTACTCGAGCTGCTGCCGTTAGGAGCCGCCACAATACTCACCAGGTTTACACCCGTCAGGGTAGGCAAGGTAGGCACTGCCTACCCTGACTAAAATTATAACATAATAATTACTAAATATAAATAATAAAGCATGGGAGAATTATGCCTATGGAAGAGATCGATCTCTTAGGTAGGCATAATTCTCCGTGCCTTTCATCCGCAGCGCTTGTAACCCTTGAAGGTCTGTGCAGCCCACGTGCCGTCAGTGCTGCCTGAAGCCGTCAATGACAAGCTGGGCTGAAGGCAGCAGAAATTCTGCCTTTGCAGCACTGCGCATGCGTAGCAGCCTACTGCGCATGCGTAGCAGCCTACTGCGCATGCGTAGCGCTGGTTTCTTGGTGGGGTTTTCAAATATGGATTGTCATTATTTTAAGTGTATGTTAGGAAACAAAGAGAGAAGAATGGAGTTCGTGTACCAATAACATGGTAAGTACATTTTGTGTTTAAATACTGTATTTCCCGGGATGTGGGGGTGGGGGTAGAGCTCCTTTCACAGTATTTGGGGAGTCTGGCCCGGGGTAAAGTTGTGGGGAGGGCACGAATGTTGTGAAGGAGGGGTCGGGAGCAGCCACTTGCGATGCTCCTTGCACGGAGGCGTGCAATTCCACAGCATTGAGGACGGGGGTGGGGAGGGGGGGGGGGGAGAAGTAGCTTGCGTGGCTGTGCTGGGGAGCGGAACCAGCCGCCACCTTAGCTCCTTCTGCTGGCCCCCCCGCTCACCTCTGGCAGCTCTCCGTCTAAAAACCTCTCCTGCCGCTCGCTGGCCTCACTCACGTCAGGTTGATGTTGAGGTTACTCGGCTGTGGGAATGTAAGGATTTGCAGGAAGCCGCGGACATGAGCAAGCGGCAGGTAAGAGGTGTTCAGACGGAGAGCACTGCCAGAGGTGAGCGGGCCAGCAGAACGCGCTGAAGTGGCAGCCAGTTCTGCCGTCATCTTCCGTTCGCAGCTACCTGAGCTGCTTCTATCCCCATCTACAATGCGGTGGCGCAGCGGCAGCGGTGAGTGAGTAAGTTACTGGCTTTCTTATCCCCGACCCAACACTCCTACCCTCCCCGCAACTTTACCCCTGGCACAGACTCTCCACACACTGTGAAAGGAACTATCCGCCCAATTGGTCCCTTGAACAAGTGTTGTCATTCAATTAGATGACAACTGGTTCAACTTTTCCCTGTACTCCCGTTTTTCCCACCATCTGTCCACCTGACATCACCCTTGACCCCCCCACCCATTCAGTAATTCAGAATAAAGGAGACTTGGAAGCCTTGGGCAAATTGAATTGTTACTGTCTTTATTTTAATTTTTAATTTTTACGGAGAGAACAATCTGCGTATGCGCGGTTTTAATTTTTTTATAAAGCCGACTGACTGCCTATCTTGAGTGATTACTCACGGCACGTGCCTGGTGTAAGGTGTTACTCCAGCATTCTATCTGAATGGTGTCAGGTTTGGAAAAGGGGAAGTACAACAAGACCTGGGTATGCTCATACATCAGTCACTGAAAGTAAGCATGCAGGTACAGCAGGCAGTGAAGAAAGCTAATGGCATGTTGGCCTTCATAATGAGAGGAGTTGAGTCTCAGAGCAAATAAGTATTTTTGCAGTTGTACAGGGCCCTGGTGAGACCGCACCTGGAGTATTGGGTGCAGTTTTGGTCTCCTAATTGGAGGAAGGACATTCTTGCTATTGAGGGAGTGCAGTGTAGGTTCACCAGGTTAATTCCCGGGATGGCGGGACTGACAGATGATGAAAGAATGGGTCAACTGGGCTTGTATTCACTGGAATTAAAACGATGAGAGGGGATCTTATAGAGACAAATAAAATTCTTAAGTGATTGGAGACAGGCGAGATGCAGGAAAAATGTCCCCGATGGGGGATTCCAAAACCAGGGGCCACACTTTAAGGATAAGGGATAGGCTATTTAACGGATGAGGAAAAACTTTTTCACCCAGAGAGTTGTGAATCTGTGGAATTCTTTGCCACAGAAGGCAATGGAGGCCAATTCACTGGATATTTTAAAGAGAGTTAGATCTCGCCCTTCGGGCTAATGGAATCAAGGGTTATGGGGAGAAAGGAGGAATGGCGTGGTAATCATTTTCCAATGTTCTATAGATTCAGGATCAGTTCCTGTTGGTTGGAGGGTAGCTAATGTTATCCCACGTTTTAAGAAAGGCGGGAGAGAGAAAACGGAATTATAGACCAGTTAGCCTGACGTCGGTGGTGGGGAAGATGCTGGAGTCAATTATAAAAGTTGAAATAGCGGCATATTTGGATAGCAGTAATAGGATTGGTCCGAGTCAGCATGGATTTATGAATGGGAAATCATGCTTGACTAATCTTCTGGAATTTTTTGAGGATATAACTAGGAAAATGGGCAAGGGAGAGCCAGTGGATGTAACCATTATTATTTAAATGGTGTCAAGTTGGGAGAAGGGGAAGTACAACAGGATCCTGGATTCCTTGTTCACCAGTCACTGAAAGTAAGCACACAGGTACAGCAGGCAGTTAAGAAAGCTAATGTCATGTTGGCCTTTATAACAAGAGGAGTTGAGTATAGGAGCAAAGCGGTCCTTCTGCAGTTGTACAGGGCCCTAGTGAGACCACACTTGGAATATTGTGTGCACTTTTGGTCTCCCAATTTGAAGAAGGACATTCTTGCTACTGAGGGAGTGCAGAGTAGGTTTACAAGGTTAATTCCCGGGATGGTGGGACTGTCATATCTTGATAGAATGGAGCGGCTGGGCTTGTGTACTGTGTAATTTAGAAGGATGAGAGGGGATCTTATTGAAACATAAGATTATTAAGGGTTTGGATGTTCTAGAGGCAGGAAACATGTGCCTGATGTTGGGGGAGTCCAGAACAAGGGGCCACAGTTTAAGAATAAGGGGTAAGCCATTTAGAACGGAGATGAGGAAACACTTCTTCACACAGAGAGTTGTGAGTCTGTGGAATTCTCTGCCTCAGAGGGCGGTGGAGGCCGGTTCTCTGGATGCTTTCAAAAGAGAGTTAGATAGAGCCCTTAAAGATAGCGGAGTCAGGGGATATGGGGAGAAGGCAGGAACGGGGTACTGATTGGGGATGATCAGCCGTTATAGGGGGCGCCGTCCTGTATGGTATGGCTGCCCAGCCTGCAGCTGTTTGTTTCACTCTTTTCTTTATTTTTAGTGAGTTAAAGTGTTTTATTTGGAGTCTATTCTTTTTTATGTAGGGGTGGGGAGGGGGAAGGGCAAAACTACTTTTCCTGGTCCCTACCTGGTCGAAGAGGCAGTTTTTCTCCGGGCTGCATCTTCGACCCGTCCTCGCGGACTACCAGCAGGACAGGAGCGGCGTTTACTGATGGAACCGCCCAGAACCTCGGCTTCAGCAGCGGCGCAGCCCTGGAATGCCATCACGGAGCGGAGCGGGTGATGCCTTGCCTGGGTCGCCGCGTTGGAACGCCGGTGAGCTGAAGACCGCCGAGAATAAACATCGCGGAGCTGCGGGTCTGTGGAGTGGCCAGTTGCGAGCGGCGGCGCTGACTTTAACATCAGGAGCCAATGGGGGAGCTCCATTCAGCGTGGCCTTGTTGGCTTCGGAAGCCGCGGACTCCGGTAAGGAAGTGGCCGTTCCAGGTGTCCCAAGCCGCTGAGAGGATTCTCCCGATGCTGGAGCACCATCACCCAGCGAGAACGGCCTGGAACATCGGGCCTCCGTGAAGGCGACTGCGGAGGCCTCAATAGGCCTGACTATGGGAGGACATGGGGATGGGGCCTGGACATTGTGCCTTCCCTCATAATGGGAACCATTGTGGGGGGATGTTTTTTTATGTTTAAAATCTCTTTATTATTGTTATGTCTGTATTCTTTCTTTATGTGCTGCATTGGCAAGAAGCATTTCACTACACCAATTGGTATATGTGACCAATAAAATAACCTTTGAACCTTTTATCATATTGAATGGCGGTGCTGGCTCATAGGGCCGAATGGCCTACTCATGCACCTTTTGTCTATGCCTCTATGGAAAAGCTTTTCATAGAAACATAGAAATTAGGTGCAGGAGTAGGCCATTCGGCCCTTCGAGCCTGCACCGCCATTCAATATGATCATGGCTGATCATCCAACTCGGTATCCCTGAGTATCCCAGTAACTCAGTTTTCACTCCACATCACCATCTATATCTCTCCTGTGATTCTCAGTGTGAGGAAGGGGCTCAACCTCGAAACTTTGCCCATTCCTACTCTCCAGAGATGCTGCCCGTCCCGCTGAGTTACTGCAGCATTTTGTAGCCTGCCCCCCCCCCCCCCCCCTTGAGGTTTTATCTCAGGTTTGCAGCCTCTGCAGCTGCTGACATTGGTTCCTCCACTACGTGCTGCAGGAGCCATGAGGGCGTGTCCGGACGAATGGGCGGCGATGGGGGGCTCCGATTGGCGGAGGACGCTGTCTGTCCGAGGGATGCGGCTAAACCGCGACCTATAGGACTCAAGGAGGAGGCAGGGCCTGGTTCTTTCTGACGTCACCCGGGGGCGGGATCTGGTTCTTTGTGACGTCAGCCGGCGGGCGGAACCTGATTGTCGGTCACGTGAGCTGACGGGCCGAGGCCTCCTCGCTTCGCCGGGAGCTCAGGTGGGAACAGCTGCCGCTCGGCCCCGCGCCCTTTCCTCACCCCCCCCCACTCCTCTCACCCCCCCCACCTCTCCTCTCATCCCCCCACCACTCCTCTCAACCCCACCCACCACTCCTCTCATCCCCCCACCACTCCTCTCAACCCCACCTACCACTCCTCTCAACCCCACCTACCACTCCTCTCAACCCCACCCACCACTCCTCTCACCCCCCCACCTCTCCTCTCATCCCCCCACCACTCCTCTCAACCCCACCCACCACTCCTCTCAACCCCACCCACCACTCCTCTCACCCCCCCACCACTCCTCTCAACCCCACCTACCACTCCTCTCAACCCCACCCACCACTCCTCTCAACCCCCCCACCACTCCTCTCAACCCCCCCACCACTCCTCTCAACCCCCCCACCACTCCTCTCAACCCCCCCACCACTCCTCTCAACCCCCCCACCACTCCTCTCACCCCCCACCACCCCTCTCACCCCTCTCATCCCCCACCACTCCTCCCAATCGCCCACCACTCCTCACACTCCCCCACCACCACCACTCCCCTCATCCCTCTACCATTCCTCTCACCTCCCACCACCACTCCTCTCAACCCCCCCAACTCCTCTCAACCCCCCACCACGCACTCCTCTCACCCCCACCGCTCCCCTCCCCCCCACCACACCTCCCACCTGCCCACCACTCCTCACACTCCCCCACCATTCCTCTCACCCCCCCAACACTCCTCTCACCCCCCACCGCGCCTCTCACCAGCCACCACCACCACTACTCTCACTCCCACCACCATTCCTCTCACTCTCCAACCACTCCTCTAACTCCCACACCATACCCACCACCACTCCTCTCACCCCCACCACCACTCCTCTCACCCCCACCACCACTCCTCTCACCCCCACCACCACTCCTCTCAAACCCCCCACCACCCTTCTCACCCCCCACCACTCCTCTCACCCCCCACCTCTCACCCCCCACCTCTCACCCCCACCACCACTCCTCTCACCCCCACCACCACTCCTCTCACCCCCACCACCACTCCTCTCACCCCTCACCACTCCTCTCACCCCTCACCACTCCTCTCACCCCCATCACCACTCCTCTCAAACCCCCCACCACCCCTCTCACCCCCACCACCACTCCTCTCACCCCCACCACCACTCCTCTCACCCCCACCACCACTCCTCTCACCCCTCACCACTCCTCTCACCCCTCACCACTCCTCTCACCCCCATCACCACTCCTCTCAAACCCCCCACCACCCCTCTCACCCCCCACCACTCCTCTCACCCCCCATCACTCCTCGCACCCACCCACCACTTGTCTCATCTCCCCCACCACTCCTGTCACCCGCCCACCACTCCTCTATCGCCTCCACCACCAGCACTCCTCTCACCCCCCACACCACACCCCCACCGCTCCTCTCACCCGCACCACTCCACTTCTCTCATCCCTCCCCACCATCACTACACTCCTCTCACCCCCACACCACCCCCCCCAACTCCTCTCAACCCCTCCCCATCTCCTCTCAACCCCGCCACCACTCCTCTCACCCCCCACCACTCCTCTAACCCCCCCCACCACTCATCTCACCCCCCCCTACCACCACCTCTCACCCCGACCACTCCTCTCACCCCGCACCACCACTCCTCTCAACCCCTCCCACCACTCCTCTCAACCCCTCCCCCAACTCCTCACAACCCCCCCACTACTCCTCCCACCCGCCCACCACTCCCCTGACCCCCACACCACACCCCCACCACTCCTCCCACCACCACCACTCCTCTCACCCCCACACCATAGCCCCCAACCACCCCTCTCACCACCACCACTCCTCTCACCCCCCCACTCCTCAACCCCACCACCAGTCCTCTCAACCCCTCTACCTCTCCTCTCACCCCCCACCACTCCTCTCAACTCCCCCCGCAACTCCTAACCCCCCCACCACCACTACAACTCTCAACCCCCACCATTCCTCTCACTCCCCCTACCACCGCCACTCTTCTCACACCCCCACCACTCCTCTCACCCCCCACCACTCCTCTCACCCTCACACCACACCCCCCCCACCACTTCTCCCACCCCACACCACCCCTCTCACCCCCCCACCACCTCCACGCACCCCCCACCATCATTCCTCCCACCCCCACCACTCCGCTCACCCCCCACCCCCACCACTCCTCTCACCCCCACCACTCCTCCCACCCCCCACCACTCCTCTCACCCCCACCACTCCTCTCACCCCCACCACTCCTCTCACCCCCCCACCACCTCCCTCCACCACTCCTCTTACCCCCCACTCCTCACCCCTTCACCACTCTTCTCACCTCAACCCCAACACTCCTCTCACCCCCCACACACGTCTCACCCCCCCACCGCTCTCACCCCCCCCACACCCATCTCACCCCCCATCCCCACCACAAACCTCCCTCCCCCCCTTCAAGTACAGTGATGTTCACGTGCTAGTAATGTCCTGTTTGCCAGCTTGTTGACCCTCTGTGTTCCCCTCCTGCAGGGTTTTGAAGCTGTTGCTGTGCACGGAGAGACGGGGATGTGAGCAGCCATTGAGGGCGGTCAGGGTGCTGGTGTGCCCCCCCCCCCCCCCCCCACCTGCTCGGTGTGCGGGCTGAGCTTCGATGGGCTGAGCTTCGATGGAGGACCACATGACGGGCCACAACAAGGAGAAGCGTTATGTGTGCGACGTATGTGGCAAGGCCTGGCAGAAACCAAGCCAGTTGGACACCCACCGACGGGTGCACACGG
Source organism: Raja brachyura (assembly GCA_963514005.1). Next base: position 50,284 of record CAUPSL010000765.1, on the reverse strand, counting down.
GAGAACGCCCCTTTGAATGCTCCGACTGCGGCGAGTCCTTCTCCTGCTATGGCAACCTGCTGCGGCACTACCAAGTGCACTCCGGTGAAAGGCCCTTTGGCTGCTCCGACTGCGGCAAGAGCTTCAAGTCAACGAATCACCTGAAGGTCCACCGGCGAGTGCACAGCAGCGAGCGGCCCTTCGCCTGCTCCGACTGTGGGAAAGACTTCAGGTCGTCGCCGGACCTGAAGGTGCACAGGCGCCTGCATACTGGGGAGCGGCCCTACAGCTGCAGCGACTGCGGCAAGGGCTTCACCCGCTCCAAAACCCTGCTGCAGCACCAGCGCATCCACACCGGCGAGCGCCCCTACACCTGCGTCCAGTGCGGCAAGGGCTTCTCCCGCTCCAGCAACCTGCTGTCCCATCAGCGGGTGCATGCCGGCGACCGTCCCTTCCCCAGCCCGGTGTGTGAATAGCACTTTGCCATGGCCTCCCACACTGTGTCTCACTGGCGCCTCCACACATGTGTCCAGCCCTACGACTGCCCGTACTGCGGTGAGGCGATTGACAGCTCGCGGGAGTTGCGGCAGCACCCTCGCCGGCGAGCGGCTGCTCCCATCGTGGCAAGCATTTCAAGAGCATATGGAGGCTGCGGGAGAACCAGAGGAGATCCTTTATGTGCTCTGAGTGTGGCAAGGGTTTCCCTCGCATGTCCAGCCTGTGGCAGCACCGGCGTACCCACAGTGGTGAGCATCCCTTCCCCTGCCCGGACTGTGGCAGCACCGGCGTACCCACAGTGGTGAGCATCCCTTCCCCTGCCCGGACTGTGGGTAAGGGCTTCACCCGCCGTGACCACCTGCTGGAGCCTACACCCTGCTGGAGTCCGCACCGGCCACCCCCCCTTCACTTGCCCGCTCTGTGGCAAGGCCTTTGCCCGCTCCTCCAGCCTGCTGGCACTCCGCGACGTGGATAGGCGCTGTTTAGACACAAAATTCTGGAAGAAATGGGTAATGTTTCGCGTCAAGACCCTCTTCAGTCTCGACCCGAAACGTCATCCATTCCTTCTCTCCAGAGATGCTGCCTGACCCACTGAGTTCCTCCAGCATTTTGTGTCCTTTTTTGTAAACCAGCATCTGCAGTTCCTTGTTTTTAAACCATTCTGGTAAACCATCTCTGCACCTTTCCCAAAGCCTCCACATCAGTCTTGTAATGAAGTGACTAGAACTGTAAGCAATGCTCCAAATGCTACCTGACCAAAGCTGCACATATACATTCCTTTCTCCTTATCTCACTCCCTTTTATCTCATTTTCTCTCGCCTCTGTCAATTACTCCACTCATCTGCCGATCACGCCCTCATCTGTTAACATAGTGTCAGTCTGAAGAAGGGTCCCGACCCGAAATGTCACCTATCCATGTTCTCCATAGATGCTGCCTGACCTGCCAAGTTACTGCAGCACTTGGTGTTAGAGACGTACAGGGATAGTGTGTGGAAACAGGCCCTTCGGCCCATCTTGCCTATGCCTACCAACATGTCCCAGCAACACTTGTCCCACCTGCCTACATTTGATCTATCTCACTCCCAACTTGTCCTATCCATGTACCTGTTTAACAGTTTCTTAAACGTTGGGATGGTCCCAGCCTCAACTACTTCCTCTGGCAGCTTGTTCCATGCACCCACCACCCTCTGTGTGGAATAGTTACCCCTCAGGTTCCTATTAAACCGTCTCGCCTTGAACACGGGTGGTCCTCGATTCCCCTACTCTGGGCAAGAGATTCTGTGCATCTAATTAAATTGTGTTCTATACAAGATTTCAACATCTGCAGTTTCTTGTGTCTCCCTCACCTATATCCACCTATTACTTATGAAGAAGAGTCTCAACCTGTAACGTCACCCATTCCTTCTGTCCAGAGATGCAGAGATGCTGAGTTACTCCAGCATTTTGTGTCCACCTGTCACTTGCCAGGCTTTGTCCAGTCCCCATCTCTCTTTTCCAGCTTCCTCCCCCCCCCCCCCCCCCACCCTCTCCAATCAGTCTGAAGAAAGACCCTGACTCAAAACGTCATCTGTCCATTCCCTCTAAAGCGGTGGAGGAACTCAGTGGGTCAGCCTGCAGCTGTAGAGGGAAGGGAATGTAAGGCGACCACTCCCACCTCTCCTTTCCCACTTTCTCCACCTCCCACACCAAGCAGTCTGAAGAAGGGTCCTGATCTCGAATGTTGCCTGTCCATGCTCTCCAGAGGCGCAAGTTACTCCAGGAGATTGTGTCTCCTTTTGTAAACCAGCATCTGCTGTGCCTTGTATCTAGACTAGGCTTGAGTTTCACCCTACATTTGCGCTCAGTCCGCCAAGGCCCGCTGGATCTGTCGGTTGCCAACCATTTTAACTTCCTTTCCCACTCCCACACTGATCTTACTGTCCTGAACCTCCTCCATTGCCAGAGTGAGGTGACACGCAAACTGGAGGAACAGCACCTCATAGCTTACAACCCAATGACATGAACACTGAATTTTCCATATTAAGGAGACACCCCCCCTCTTCCTAATCAAGTCCTGGAGTCTGTCCTGACCCCATCTCTTTTTTCCAGCTTTCTTCCCCGACTCCATCAGTCTAAAAAAGGGTCCAGACCCAACATGTCGTCTGTCCATTCCTCTCCAAAGTGCCGGTAGAACTCAGCAGGTCAGCCACCCGTGGTGGGAAACGGATGGAGGTGTTCCTAATATAACCCTCCTTGGCCCTGTTGAGGAGCAGACAATCCACAGTACCGGCATCTTCTCATTCATACTGTACCAAGTGAAATTGCAAAAGCGAGCCAAGCTGCACACAGCCGACTACTCACAGAACCAATTTGCAACAACTGGCCCAAAATCATAAAGGCATTTTAAAATGTTTTTTTTTAAAGAAAGTCTTGACGCATTTGTGCCTTACGTAACAAATAAAACAAGTTTTTCCTGACCTCACTGTGTACTTCGGAATTCTTCAGAATTCATGTTGTGCTATCAACAATGAAAGAAAATGCCAACCACCTCCAGAAATGATAAGAAATTATTCTCGCCTCCATGCACATCTACAGCCCTAGGGCAGTCGGACACCTCCCCGTTACTTCAAAGATAGTTCCTGCACTTGGCAATATCGTTTGGCCGCTGTTGTATTTTATTTGGTTAGATTTGGAAATGTTTCCTTTCCTACAAGGGTCTTTCCTCTGAGGAGTTTCTATAGCAATATGCCCACTCTTGCCTTTATGAATAGACTAATGATTTGTACTGCAAGGTATGACTGACAAATAATGGATTAGCTGTACAAAATAAGATCCATTGATTCAATTGTGGTCAAATCCGAGTGAACACTGTCACCTTTTTCTCATGCAGGAGAAAATGTTGCAGGTGAAAAAGGCAGATTATTATACACACTGTCCACAACATACTTTTTTGACAGCAAACAATGTCACATTTTGTTTCAGGCTATTCACCAGTCCTCATTATTTGAAGCCATTTTAGCCTTCAATGATGAACATTGCTTATCTCTGCTGATAGAAACTTTTAGCTTGGTACTAGACCAACTGGGACCTGTTGGGTCCCCATCACATGGTAGGTCTGGTCTCCCAACGCATCCCGTTCCCCTAACGCAATATTCCACCACTCACTTGTTCCCCCAATGCAATAATCCACAACTCACCCAAAGCCCCCAAATGTGCAGGAACAGCTTATTTCCTCTTATCCCCAGCACTCCCTCCCCCTCCTCTTCAGCCTCCTTGTTTTTAAACTTTACAAACTTGCTGGCAGGACTCGGCGGGGGAGTGCCAGCAAGGATTTAGATCCCATTGTGGTGTCACAACTGTAACTGCCAGTGTGCAGATGGAAGAAATTGTCGTCAAACTGGGATTTTGTAAAGTTAAAAATGTGAATAACTTGTAAAACATAACATCAATCTGAACAAATCTTGATAAAAAACACACCACAAGACAATTGTGCTTAATCTCAAAGTGAGACGGAGCCAAGATTACTTCCAGAGCCTTTCATTTTCAATCTTAGCAAGAATCTTTCCACATTTCATTTAACTCCTTGGAATTTTAAGAGTGATTTGGTCTGTTCCCTTTTTTGTGCCGCTCCTACACAAACAATTGAATGAGCCTGTTTTAAGAATATTATCCTTATGTCTGTTAGATTACAATCAAGCATTACAGCAAGTTTGCACCTCCTCCAACCTCATCTAGTACATCCGCTGTTGCAAGTTTCAACTTCTCTACATCGGCAAGACCAAGTGCAGGCTCTCCCAGTGGCCCAGCACTTCAACTCCCCATCCCTTTCCCAATCTGACCTTTCTGCCCTCAGCCTCCATTGCCAGAGTGAAGCCCAGCGCAAATTGGAGGAACTGCAACTGATATTTCACTTGAGTAATTTACACCCCAGCGATATGAACATTGACTTCTCCAGCTTCAGATAGTCCCTGCTTTCTCTTTCCATCCCCTCCCCTTCCTAGTCTTCCCATGAGTCTTACTGTCTCCACCTACATTCTTTCTTTATCCAGCCCTCTCCTCTGACATCAGTCTGAAGAAGTGTCTCGACCTGAAACATCGGCAATTCCTTCTCTCCAGAAATGCTGCCTCACCTGCTGAGTTTCTCCAGCATTTTGTGTCTCCCTTCGATTTTTCCAGCATCTGTAGTTCTTTCTTAAACATTCCAGCAAGATGACTCCCATTTAAATACCAATGCTGAATACACTGCTGGCCATCAGGAACATGCAGTGTGATAGTGATCATTAATCCATCATGCAATTCTGCCGCAATCAAACACTTAGAAACATAGAAATTAGGTGCAGGAGTAGGCCATTCGGCCCTTCGAGCCTGCACCGCCATTCAATATGATCATGGCTGATCATCCAACTCAGTATCCCGTACCTGCCTTCTCTCCACACCCCATGATCCCTTTAGCCACAAGGGCCACATCTAACTCCCTCTTAAATATAGCCAATGAGCTGGCCTCAACTACCTTCTGTGGCAGAGAATTCCAGAGACTCACCACTCTCTGTGTGAAAAATGTTTTCCTCATCTCGGTCCTAAAGGAATTCCCCCTTACCCTTAGACTGTGACCCCTTGTTCTGGAACTCCCCAACATCGGGAACAATCTTCCTGCATCTAGCCTATCCAACCCCTTAAGAATTTTGTAAGATCCCCCTCAGTCTTCTAAATTCTAGCGAGTACTTCTAGAACCAGTATTTCTTTTACTTTTTGACCTCCAAGTCTATAATTCTTTTTTTTTTTGTAATATTTTTTTATTAAAGATAATCAATTACGATACCTTAAACAAGTTTACAGATATCAGATAATTCATTTTATCATACATGTAAAACATTAATAATACTTATCTGTTATTTTTTTAGAAATAAAGATAAAGAAAAAGTAGCTTATAAATCAATGAGGGTATAGTTAACTAATAATTTGATAATTGTAAAAAAGAAAAGAAGAGAAAAGAACTAAAAAAAATAAAATAAAAATTTTTAACCTCTGCCTATATTATATATATAAATAAAAGATCACAATATGTATTATTAATAACTCTACTACAAATGATGGTATCAGTAAAGACATGTTACTTCCATTTTAAAAATACATTATTCTCATCAGATCCCGCGGGGGGCACGTCGAGCCATGTTGCCAAGAACAGCTACTTATCTAGATACAATATATATGGAGACCACATCTGTCCAAGTCTATAATTCTGGTGACAGTTTACTACTAAATCCAGAAAACCCACTGGCAAACACAAAACTCACATGAAATGCTGGGTCTACAACATTGCTGACCTACCAAAATTAGCCTACTTATTAACTTTAAGTTTGTGTTCACATTTATTGTCACATGCACCAATTACAGTATAGTGATATTTGAATTACCATACAGTCACATAAGTAAAAAGAACACATCATGCAATAAAATTTAACAAACCACCACAGTGGAATCCACATCCCCAACTGTGATGGAATGTAATAAAGTTTACTCATCTTCCTCCTTTGTTCACGCATAGTCGGGGCTGAACCCTCCGCCGATGGTCGCTGCCGATGGCCCGATGCCCAAACCCTCGCATTGGGATGATGGAAACTCCGGCGTCGGGACGGATCGGAACATCTTCTTCAAAGATAGTTCCTGCACTTGGCAATATCGTGGCTTCGCGATATTAAAGTCAACAGGCAACGCGGTCGGAGCACATCCACAGCGATCCTTGGTAGAGGATCGCTGCTCCCCGATGGTATGTCCGCGCCGCACCCAGAAGCTCCGGGCCGGTCTGCAGGAAAGGTCGCACCAATTCAAGTTGTTAGCCCGCAGGGGGGACGGAGACGTGACGTGGAGAAAACCGCTTCTCCGCCAAGGCAAGTTACTGAAAGTTCTCCCCCGATTTCCCCCCCACGTAAAACATACCGAGAAAGTCTACACCCCAGTGGTATGAACATTGACCTCCAATTTCAGGTAGTCCTTGCTTTCTCCCTCTTTCCCCTCCCCTTCCCAGCTATTCCACAGCCCACTGTCTCCGCCTCTTCCTTTGTTCTTCCCGCTCCCCACATCAGTCTGAAGAAGGGACTCGACCTGAAACGTCACCTGTTCCTTCACTCCATAGATGATGCTTCACCCGCTGACATTCTCCAGCATTTTTGTCTATTTTTGAGAAACATTAAAACATATTTTAAGACAACCTAAAAAATAACAAAAAAAGTTGAAGAAACGGACAGGCTGTTGGCGTGGCTGCCATCACGTGGGATGAATACTTAAACTGATGCCTAGAATGCAAATAAACAATTTTTGCCTGGGGGAGGTGTAATTCCACTTAGCTAGTCAAAGGGATATGCTAAATTGCAATATATGCAGCCCCATGGCTCAATAGCAGTCCCGTCTTTCCAAAAATACACCTTTCTCCCTATAATCATCAACTGAATATTTTGTTACTTACCTGCTAACACATGTTCTCCAACTAATTTAGTAGCACTCTGCTCTCCAACAAAGGTTCACAGGGCCATGTCCTATACCTTGGAAGCCATCTCTTGGCAAGGACAGAATCTATGGTCCAATTCATCACAGCTTTCATTCATTGTGCCAACACAGCTCTCAGTAGGTTGAGGAAAAGGGTGTTTGAAAATCAAGATCTCAGACCCAGCAGAAACATCACAGAATCCTGGACAACAGTGAAATTTGCCTTCCAAGCACTTCCAAAACCTTGACTGGCTACAACAAGCAAACACCTCGGCAAACCAAATGTTGCAAAATTCCGCAATTCTACTGGAAGACTTCATTAAAGGCCATTTATATACATTTTAGTTTCACCATGTAGAAATTACAGCCGTGTTTATACATAGCCCCCCCCCCCCATTTCAGGGCACCATAATGTGTGGGACACATGGCTTCACAGGCGTTTGTAATTGCTCAGGTGTGTTTAATTGCCTCCTTAATGCAGGTATAAGAGAGCTCTCAGCACCTAGTCTTTCCTCCAGTCTTTTCATCGCCTTTGGAAAACGTTTATTGCTGTTTGTCAACATGAGTACCATAGTTATGCCAATGAAAGTCAAATAAGCCATCATGAGACTGAGAAACAAGAAAAAACTGTTAGAGACATCAGCCAAATCATAGGCTTACCAAACAACTGTTTGGAACATCATTAAGAAAAAAGAGAGCACTGGTGAGCTTACCAATCGCAAAGGGACTGGCAGGCCAAATAAGACCTCCACAGCTGACCACACAGAAGAATTCTCTCCAAATTAAAGAAAATCCCCAAACATCTGTCCGACAGATCAGAATCATTCTTCAGGTGTGGATTTGTCAATGACCACTGTCCACAGAAGACTTCATGAACAGAAATACAGAGGCTACACTGCAAGATGCACACCACTGGGTATCCACAAAAATCGGATGGACGGGTTACAATTTGCCAAGAAGTGCATAAAAGAGCAAACACATTTCTGGAAAAAGGTCTTATCGACAGATGAGATGAAGATTAACTTATATCAGACTGATGCCAAGAGCAAAGTAAGGAGGAGAGAATGAACTGCCCAAGATCTGAAGCATACCACCTCATCTGTGCAACACGGTGGTGGGAGTGTTATGGCCTGGGCATGTATGGCTGCTGAAGGTACTGGGTCGCTTATCTCAATTGATGATACAACTGCTGATGGTAGTAGCATAATGAATTCTGAAACATATAGTATATCATCCCATTTGCTCAAGTTCAAACAAGTGCCTCAAAACCCATTGGCCAGCGGTTCATTCGACAGCAAGACCATGATCCCAAACATACTGCTCAAGCAACAAAGGAGTATTTCAAAGCTAAAACATGGTCAATTCTTGAGTGGCCAAGTCAATCACCCGATCTGAACCCATGCCGAGATCGCCAGTGATGGAGCTCCATCCAGCGCGGCCTGTCGGCTTCGGAAGCCGCAGTCCCCAGTAAGGAAGCGGCCGTTCCAGATTTCCCATCCCGCTGAGAGGATTCTCTCGACGCCGGTGCACCATCATCCAATGAGAACGGTCTGGAACATCGGGCCTCCGTAAAGGCGACTGCGGAGGCCTCAATAGGCCCGACTATGGGTGGACATAGGGATGGGGACTGGACTTTGTGCCTTCCTTCATAATGGGAACCATTGTGGGGGGATGTTTTTTTAAGTTAAAATTTCTTTATTACTGTTATGTTGTATTCTTTTTTAATGTGCTGCAATGGCAATACATATTACACGACAACAATTGGTGTATGTGACTAATAAAGAACCTTTGAACGTTTAAATCTATGACAAAGTGCTGGTGTAACTCAGCAGGTCATGCAGCATCTGTGGAGAAGATAGACCCAAAAGTGCTGGGGAAACTCAGCGGGTCAGGCAGCATCTGTGGAATAGACATAAAGTACTGGAATAACTCAGTGGGTCAGGCAGCATCTGTGGAGAAGATAGACATGAAAAGTGCTGGAGTAACTCAGCGGGTCAGGCAGCATCTGTGGAATAGACACAAAGTGCTTTGGTAACTCAGCGGAGCAGGCAGCATCTGCGGAATAGACACAAAGTGCTTTGGTAACTCAGCGGGGCAGGCAGCATCTGTGGAGAGAATGAATGGGTGACTTTTTGAGTCGAGACCCTTCTTTGGTTTAGTTTAGTTTAGAGATGCAGCACGGGAACAGGTCTTTCAGCCCTGGGAGTCCGCGCCGACCAACGATCACCCTGTACACTAGCACTATCCTAGCACATTATGAACAATTTAACAATGTTGCAGAGGCCAATTAATCTACAACCCTGAACGTCTTTAACATGTTGGAGGAAACCGGAGCACCCAGAGTAAAATCCCATTCAGGTCAAGGGCAGAACGTACAAACTCCGCACGGACAGCATCTGTAGTCAGGATTGATCCTGGGTCTCTGGCGGTCAGGCAGCAACTCTACCGTTGTGCCACTGTGCCGCGCAGAATAATATAATGGTTTCCTCTGCCATAAACACACCCACTATGTGCTAGTAATGCCCTGTTTGCCAGCTTGTTGACCCTCAGTGCTCTCCTCCTGCTGGGGTTAGGAGCCAGTGAGCCCCCCACCCCATCTGCTTGATGTGCGGGCTGAGCTTCAGTGGAGGACCACAACATGATGGGGCACAACAAGGAGAAGCATTATGAGTGCGACGTGTGTGGCAAGGCCTGGCCGAGCCCGGGCCAGCTGTAGATCCACCGGCGGGTGCACACGGGAGAACGCCCCTTCACCTGCTCCGACTGTGGTAAAGGCTTCAAGTCGTCGCCGGACCTGAAGGTGCACAGGCGCCTGCACACTGGTTAACGGTCCCATGGCTGATCCACCTGCGGCAAGAGCTTTGCCCACTTCTGGTGGCGCTAATGGTGGAGTAGAGGTGTGCGCCAGCTAGATCAAAAATCCGAGAAAAAACGGGAGAATAATAATGGACTGACCTGCAGAGATCGCACGTGTGATGTCATCAAACCGCGACTCCGGAGATCCAATGTCGGTAAAGCACTCCACCCTTCCCCCCCCCCCCCCAAGGGAACGACTAAAAAACCCGAAAAGAGTAAACAACCGATGGAAGATGTCGACTCGACTGATGCCTCGGACTCAGTTTCATCGTCGTCCCAGGAGGACGTTTCAAAGGCCCAGAAGACGAAGATAAAGAGAAGTGAAATGGAGGAACTTCGCAACCTTATCTCAAAGGAAACTGCAAGTATAAGCGAAGAATTGATAAACTTTAAAAAAGAAATGAACATTAAAGAAATACTGAAATGTTTTTAGAATGAAATTAAAGAAGAACTCTCAGATTTTGTAGATAAAATCACTAATTCTGTCCGTGTAGAACTGGCTACCACGAAGGATGAAATGTCTGCAAACCTCGATTTACAAATCAATGAAGTAAACGAGAAAATTAAATTGATTGAATCCAACCTTAATGTTGGGCTGGACCCTGCCTTCACCGCAATAAATCAACAAACTGAAGCCATAACACAATTGGAGTCAATTGCCGAAACGAGCTCTCACACTACAGATACACTTCTCGCCGAGAACAAGTGTTTATCAGTCTTACTGCATAAAGTACCTGAAAAATGTATTGACTTGGAGGGACGCCAGAGACATCAGAATTTAAGAATTGTTGGAGTTCGAGAGGGTAAAGAAGGAGCTAAAGATCTCCGTGACTTTGCCGCAGACTTATTTAAAAAAGTATTGAATTTAGATCAAAAGCCTTTATTAGGCTGGGCACACAGAGATCTGGGACGTCGCTCGGATCTGAACGCCTCCCCAAGGCAACTGATAGCGAAGGTGCAATTCGATCATGTTTTGGATGATATCATGAAAAACACTGCTGGCACCAGAAATCTTCTCTTAGAGGGAGACAAAATGGTAAGATTAAACGAGAACTTACCAGTTTAAAGTTTGATCTTTATTTTATGAGGAGTTACGATGATCGATTACGTGAAGAAGGCCGTCAGCCCGCATGCACGTCAATCTTTAAAGCAGCGGTGTGAAATCACAGATAACAGTTGTTGAACTAAACATAGTACGATTAGAGAAGACTAGAACTACCAGATGACCTTTATGATACAAGAGTTGGGAGTGGAGGGCACATAATCACTCATCGTAACTCCTCAAAAAATAAAGATCAAACTTCAAACTGGTAAGTTCTCGTTTAATCTTACTACTTTACTTCGGAGTCACGTGTGTGACTACGTGAAGATTTTAAAGCTCTGTGATTTGATGCCATGGATACGAGTCCATGCGTCACACATCAGTTGACCATGATAAGTGAAATATAAATAATGCATTCAGACATGACATAAATTTAAACATGCTGATGGTTTAATGAGCATATTAAAATAATAGTGACCCCTCTCATCCAGGGGGAAACTATAAGACAGAATCTAAAATAGAGTTGGCAAATACCCCTGGTCTGGCAATGGGTTATTATAAAATGTTTGGAAAGTATGTTCGTTTGACCATCCTGCAGCCGCTAGGATGTGGTCCAGCGGAACATACATAACCCTTGCTGCTGATGTAGAAGCAGCCCTGGTGGAGTGAGAGTTGAAAATATTGGTATCTGTTCCTGCATAAGCCAAAACCCCATTTTAACCACCTGGAGATGGTTCGAACTAATACCTTCTTTTGAGGTTTTTTGTAACTGATAAACATTGCTAGTTTAGAGCCTTTAAGGCTCTTGGTGACCTTGATGTATTGTTGCAAATGTGTGACAACACATAACCGAAGGTCCATGGGGTATGCCATGAAAACTAGTTTGAGACCTGACGCCCCTGGTTTGCTCTGCTTAACTAAATCATAAACATAAAGTATTATGTTATTTGCAGATGTAACCATCCTGTCCAGTCACAATTTATGAAGTGACTGGACCCGTTGCGCTGAGACCAGCGCCATGAGGATAACTACCTTATGAGAGCTGGCTAAAGATAAGGATGGAGCTGGAGCCCCCTGGTGGAGTAGTGTTAACACAACGCCAATATCCCATTCCCATTCACAGGGATCATCGGAGATATTTTCCATAATTGCCACACCTGCCATAATTCCTTGCCTGCCTCGAAAGACAACTCTGGCCATAATTCTGAGCCTGCCTCGAAAGACAACTCCCGCCATATTTCCGAGCCTGTCTTCAAAGGCAATCCTAGCCATAATACTGGGCATGCCTTGAAAGACAACTCTGGCCCCAATTCCAAGCCTGCTTGGAACCCTTGTATATAGTGCAGTATAAACTAATCACGTGTTATCATTAGTTTATAAACAGATCTGAATCTCATGTTATCATTGTCATTTGTACAAAAAACAAGTGTAAATATTACCAAGGGTACACAAAAAGCTGGAGAAACTCAGCGGGTGCAGCAGCATCTAAGGGGCGAAGGAGATAGGCGACGTTTCGGATCGAGACCCTTCTTCAGACTGGTTAGGGATCAGGGAAACGAGTGATATAGACGGTGATGTGGAGAGATAAAGAACAATGAATGAAAGATATGCAAGAAAGTATCGATGATAAAGGAAACAGGCCATTGTAAGCTGTTTGTAGTGAGAAGCTAGTGCGACTTGGGTGGGGGAGAGATGGAGAGAGAGGGAATGCCAGAGCCCGAGGGCTGAGGGAGAGGTGGGAAGGGGAGGAGGCAGCAAGGGTTAACAGATTTGAGAAAATTCAATATTTAAGCCCAGAGGATGCAGACTCCCCACGCGGAATATGGGGTGCTGTTCCTCCAACTTGTAGTGTTGCTCACTCTGGCCGTGGAGGAGGCCCAGGACCAAGAGGTCGGATACGGAATGGGAGGGGGAGTTGAAGTGCTGAGCCACCGGGAGGTCGGGTTGGTTATTGCGGACCGAACGGAGGTGTTCGGCGAAACGATCGCCAAGCCTCCGCTTGAATATTACCAACTTGTAAATGGTCCACAACCCCATGTTTCGGAAGAACCAGACCCACCTACCTCCATGGTTACCGGTGGTCTTATGGTAAGCCCAAAGGCCCCTGATGCGGGTTACTTTTCCCTCCTTGATTGGAGAGTAGGACTGGTAGGGTGCGTGGATTCCATATTTTCCCTGCCCAGCTTTCAAGCTGCCACCGGCTTCAGTGGACCGCTTACTGCCGATGGAGGCGTGGGGTTTGTCGTCGCCTAAACGATGAAGCTTTGCTCGTCGTCTGTACCTTGATTAGTCCGACAGCTTTTTGCTTCCTCATCCAGGTCTTACCTGTTGGATAAGTCTTACCTGAAGAGAAGATTCGGTGGCTGGTTTCATTTCCTGGATTTCATGCCCCCTCCAATGTCACCCTGATAGCGCTGTTCACTGCCGGCACTTGTAGCGTGAGGGGAACTCTGGCCCCTTCCGGGCTTCCTGCCAATGGCTGGAAACCAACTCTTCCAGCAGCAACACCTTCGTTTGCGATAATTCCCTTGAAGCCATGCGCATGTGCTCCAGTATGTTCCACGGACATACTTTCAAATTTGAAGTCAGTTACACACTGACCACTCGCACTCCCCTCCACAGAGAGGGAGAGTCATAGGCAGCCATGAAACAGGTGCTGCTGCAGACCCTTGATGATACCTGCGCTGATATGGCCCGCCCTACAGACCTATATCAGGATTAAGCATCATATTTGTGGAATAAATGCCCGAGGGCGCTATCCATGCTCCATCTGGGTTAAACATCCAAGGACGTACCCAGGTATGTCGGAGGGGAACCCTCCTGGCCTGACTCCCCCGAGTCCACAGGCCTAACAGACTTACTCTTGGTTTTACCCCCTTTCTGGGGACCCACAGCCGGTCTGGAAGCCATTGACTGTCTGTCAGTGACTCGGGTAGGGAACCCGACGGCCGCCGGCTACCCGCACTTCCGCGGTCTCTGTAGCCGGTTCCCCATTGTCCCAGTTTCCCCGTGTTCAGAGACCAGGATTCTCCGCCGTCCATAACCGGTGTTCCCGCGCCCCGTCCGGACATCGCCCCGAAATTAGATCCAGTAGCAAAACCTCTGTAACAGAGATTCCTGCAAGGAAAAAGAAAAAACAGAACCTGGGAATAAGTTCAAAAACTTACCTTCAGGTTTAAACTTACCGCTGGAAGCAGCAACGTGCCTGCCGGTCAGTCGTTGCGCAATGCGCTAGACGTAATGACGCGCATGTGGGCTGACGGCCTTCTTCACGTAGTCACTCACGTGACTCCGAAGTAAAATAAGCATATGTAGAGATTATCCTGCAGAGGTGGTCAGAAGGAGAGCGTTATTTACCGAGACAAGTGGGATTCTTAAGAAGATAGACAACTTGAGATATGGACTGCAGTACCCTGCAAGATTGGGTCACATTGAGTAGAAGAAACAGGTTTTCACTGATCACAAGGAAGCATTGGCATTCGCCCGGAAAATCGTGGACTCAAGTGATGATTGAATAATATTCATCTTGCTGAGAATAAATGGAATGCTTTACTCAAGGACTAATGAAAGCTGATAACGACAGTTGAGCAAACCTTCTTGCTATGGAAATATTATTTTAATAGTTTAGTACTAATTTTTACTAACAATTGCTAATTATTAAGAATACATTATTATTAGTAGAATAAATAGTTAAAAATATGAATTGTAAACAAGGTATAACCTAGGTATTTTATTAATTAAAATTTGCTATGTTTTTTCATTTTTTTTACACCAGATTAACATTTGACTAATACTTAGCCAAGAGTGTAATAGTTTCTCATTACATGATTACTAATCTTTTGGACCAAAATAGTTCTAATATTAATCCCGTAAATTTTATTGAATTTTTAAAAAATAATTATATAACGTGGAGCTAGTAATAATTTTCTCTAAGGCTACGGAAGTCCTTAGATAGCTAGCCACGCTACTGTGGCTAGCACTAACTACACTAATTGTAGATGTAGTTTCTTCTTTTTTCTTGCACTTTTTTAACCTTTTATTTTTTTACTTTCTTTATTTTTTACTTAATTACTATTTTAAACTTGAATTGAATTATAAGTATTATTTGTGGAGATATGTCTGGGAGGAAGATCAATTAGATTTAAAACTCATCTTTCCTGTGTTCGGGTGGAATGTCTGGTTTACTGTGCTGAGCTATGTGCTCTTTTATAGACTACCCTAACCATAAGATGTTAGACGTTAATACAAAAAACGGGGGTCAAGGAATTACTTTTTGTAGCTGGAACGTTAAGGGAATTAATACATCAATCAGGAGAGGTAAAGTATTAGCACACTTAAAGTCACTCAATGCAGATATAACATTTCTTCAAGAAATTCACCTTAAAAACGAAGCACAACATAGATTGAAAGCAGAATGGATTGCTGAAACATATCATTCTTCATTCTCCTATAAGGCCAGAGGGGTCGCAATTTTAATCCGTAAAGGTATACCTATTAAACACATATTAACTATTGCAGATATTAATGGTAGATATATTATACTCGTGGGTGAATTCTATCTAAAAAAAGTGATTCTTCTCAATGTCTATGGACCAAATTTTGATAACCCTTTGTTTTTTAGGAATATAATTAATACTATCCCGGAACTCACACGACATAATTTGATAATTGGTGGAGATTTAAATTGTACACTAGATTCTTATCTAGATAGAACATCAAGACAAAGAAAAGCAAAATCCAAGACAAGCGAATGATTAAACTCATACATTAATACTACTAATATCAAAGATGTTTGGAGAATTGAAAACCCATCCGGAAGGGAATACTCATTCTACTCACCGGTACATAAAACCTATTCAAGGATAGACTACTTTTTAGTAGACTTGAAACTTATCCCATTTACTTATAATTCAAAATATCATAATATTATAATTTCAGACTATGCTCCTTTAACATTTATGATCAAACTAAGTGGAATGACTGAGAAGCAGACACAATGGAGACTTAATCCTCAAATTTTAAATGATAAAGCATGTTACGAATATCTTATCACACAGATAAATATGTTTTTTGAGACCAATGACTGCCCTGAAATATCTGCCTCCCTCCTTTGGGAAACATTTAAAGCATTTATACGG
The DNA here is from genome assembly GCA_963514005.1 of Raja brachyura. Next base: position 34,309 of record CAUPSL010000765.1, on the reverse strand, counting down.
GGAGCGTGAATCTACGCGCAAGCCTTTCGTAATAAAGAGAATCGCACCAAACAACAGGTATTGGAAATGGAAATAAGGAAATTAGATATGGAAAATGCAATCGTGCCCTCTACGATAATACATAATAAAATTGCTGCACTCAAATATAAGTTAAACCAAATATATTCAGATCAAATCATAAAACTTTATCAAAATACGAAACAGCTACACTTTGAGAAAAACGGAAAGGCCGCTGGCCATGATGGTTTAAATAGTGAATTTTATAAAATATGTCATGCTCTCATCTCCCCACGCCTACAGACATTATATACTCATTCCTTCATGCAACAGAAACTACTGAAACTTTAAATGAAACACCAATAATACTTATACCCAACATCGATAAGGACCCTGAAGACCCAGGTTCACATAGAGCAATTGCTCTCTTAAACACTGATCAGAACATTTTAGCCAAAATTTTAGCCCATAGATTAAGTTTAGTGATTCATAAATTAATACACCTGATCAAACAGGCTTTATTCCAAAATGCTATTCATATTATAATCTGAGACGATTATTTAACATTATATACTCAAATAGAATAGATAATGTAGATCTAGCAGTCATCTCGTTGGATGCTGAGAAAGCATTTGATAAAGGGAATGGCCCTATTTATTTTCGGTGATGGAAAATTTTCAACTGGGCGAGAAGATTTGCACATGGGTTAAGCTTTTATATACTAACCCAACAGCTAGAATAATGACAAATCAAATGTTATCAACAAAATTTGATTTATCTAAAGGTTATAGACAAGGATGCCCGTTATCCCCGTTATTATTCGCCCTTGCTATCGAACCACTAGCAGAAGATGTTAGAGCACATCCAGAAACTTATGGGTATAATACTAAAAATACAGTTAATAAAATCTCTCTATATGCAGATGAAGTATTACTATATATTATAAACCCAGAAATCAGCATTCCAAACTTGTTAAATCTTATAACTCAATTTGGTATATTTTCGGGATATAGAATTAATTGGAATAAAAGTGAGATTATGCCAATAACGGAAGCTAATTTATACATATTGCAACAATCACCTTTTAAAATAGTCAATGAAAAATTTAAATACCTAGGAATTTACGTGACCAAGAAATATACTTCTTTATTTAAATCAAATTTGTTGCCTTTACTTAATAAATTGCATAAGAATATTCACTATTGGAAAACACTTCTCATTTCAATGCTCGGTAGAATTACTGCTATAAAAATGATTTTCCTTCCGCAATTACTGCACCTTTTTCAATCAATTCCGATATATCTCCCAAAAATGTCTTTACAAAAGTTGATTCTATTATGACAAGTTTTATTTGGGATTATAAGAATCATAGAATAAGCAAAAAACACTTATGCAAATCCAAGATGAAAGGAGGATTAGTTTTACCAAATTTCTTATTTTACTTTTGGGCAGTCAATGTCAAAAATATGAATTTTTGGTTGGAAGATATGGATCAACAACCAGACTGGTTAAAGATGGAAAAGGAAGATTGTCTGCCTTTTGAAATTGGTCTGATTCTCTTAGCTCCCACAAAATTGAATTAAAAAATCTATAATGAAAATCCGATAATATACAGTGGTATTCGAATTTGGAAATAACTAAAAAAGACATTAAAATTGGATAATTTATCACTTTTTCTCCCCATTGCAAATAATCCTTCATTTAAACCCTCAGTGTTGGATAAAGGTTTTGTACAATGGAAAAATTATGGAATTAAAAAGATGGGACATCTTTATAGAAAAGGTATTTTTCTCTCGTTTCAGGGGTTACTACAGAATTACGGATTACATTCAAATAATTGTTTTAGATATTTACAATTTAACGATTATGTTAAATCACATATACAAGAATACAAAACTCGAGAGACAGAGATTCTAGATGAATGTTTGAATAAACACCCTAATACAGTCAAATTAATATCTTACATTTATAATACTCTTTTAGACAGTGAGACTCCATCGATGGAATTATATAGACTAGCATGGGAAAACGAATTAGCTCAACCCATAATGAAAGATATTTGGAATGAAAGTCTACAACATATACATCAATGTTCGTTAAACGCCAGACATTCTTTAATACTATTTAAGGTACTACATAGACTGCATTATTCTAAAACAAAATTTGCCCGTACTTTTGTAAATTGCATAAAAATTAAAAATTTCTGGATGGATATTTTAAAAATTATTTCCGTAGTTGTTAATACCCAACTGGATCCCGATCCTAAATTAATAATATTGGGCATATCAGAGCAATACCTAAAACTTACAACAAACCAAAGCAAATCCTTGTTTATAGTATAATAATTGGGGAAAAAATTAATATTAAAATTTTGAAAAAACCCAGCAATCCCCACAATCAAAATGTGGATTATGGAGATGTCGGAGACCTTACATTTGGAAAAAAATTAGATTTGTGTTAATTGACAAACCACTATTATTTACTAGAATATGGTCTCCATTTATAGATTATTTGAAGGGGTAGATTGTGCCGACACCGAAGCCTGACTGAAACTTGAATCCAGGACTAGATGAATAGTTATGTTATCTCACCTATGGACCTATCTCCTAAGTTGGATTATTGACAGTGTCTTCTATTTTTCTAATTCCCTTTTTTTTCCTCTTTATTTTTTCCATCTATAAATATAAATAAATAATTCGAGGCAATGTCAATATGTAACCGACAAATGAGGACCCTAGCTACTTTGGTAGCTGGGTCCCTGGAATCTTGGATATTTAATATGTAATCGTTAAACTACGGTTTGGACTATGATATGCATATGCCTCTAATATAAGAGCTTTGCCCAGTTGTCGGGGCTGCAGGAGCACTGGCGGGTGCACAGCAGTGTGCGGCCCTTCACCTGCTCCAACTGTGGCAAAGGCTTCAAGTGGTCCACGTACCTGAAGGTGTACAGGCGTCTGCCCTGACACCTGCAGCGACTGCGGCAAAGGCTTCACCGATTCCAAAAACCTGCTGGATCACCAGCGCACCCACACCAGTGAGCGTCCCTACACCTTTGCCCAGTGCAGCAAGGGCTTCACCCACTCCAGCATCCTGCTGAAGCAACAGCGCACCCACGCCGGTGAGCGGCCCTACACCTGCGCCCAGTGGGGCAAGGGCTTCACCTGCTCCACCAAGCTTCTGGAGGACCAGCACGTCCACATCGGTGAGCGGCCCTACACCTGTGCCCAATGCGGCAAGGGCTTCACCAGCTCCACCTATCCACTGTCCCACCAGCGGGTGCATGCCGGTGACCGTCCTGTCCCCAGCCCGGTGTGTGGAGAGTGCTTTGCAGTGGCCTCCCACGCCCTGTCTCACCAGCGCGTGCACACCAGTGGCCAGCCCTACGACTGCCCGTAATGTGATGCGGCACTTGACAGCTTGCGGGGCAAATGGCTGCTCCCACTGTGGCAAGCATTTCAAGAGCGTACGGAGGCTGTGGGAGCACCAGCGGCTACACACCAGAGAGAGACCCTTTGAGTGCGCTGAGTGTGGCAAGGGTTTTACACACGTCCAGCCTGTGGCAGTACCGGCGTACCCATAGTGGTGAGCGTCCATTCCCCTGCCCGTCCTGTGGTAAGGGCTTCACCCGCCCTGACCACCTGCTGGAGCACCGGCGAGTCCACACCAGCCAGCACCCCTTCACCAGCCCGCTCTGTGGCAAGGCCTTTGCCCGCTCCTCCAGCCTGCTGGCACACCGGGATGTGGATAGGCGCTGTTTAGATAGACACAAAATACTGGAAGGAATGGGTAAAGTTCTGGTTGAGACCCTCTTCAGTTTCAACCCAAAATCTCCTTCTCTCCAGAGATGCTGCCTGTCCCGCAGAGTTACTCCAGCATTTTGTGTCCTTTTTTGTAAACCAGCATCTGCAGTTCCTTATTTTTAAACCAATCTGGTTAATGATCTCTGCACCTTCCCCAAATCCCCCACATCAGGCGTGTAATGGAGTGGCCAGAACTGTATGCAATACTCCAAATGCTACCTGACCAATCATATCTATCTATCTATCTATCTATCTATCTATCTATCTATCTATCTATCTATCTATCTATCTATCTATCTATCTATCTATCTATCTATCTATCTATCTATCTATCTATCTATCTATCTATCTATCTATCTATCTATTTTTAAAACTCTGTGTGTCTGCTGACGGGATGTGTGGGTGTATGTCCCCCCTCCCCCACCCCTCTCTCACCTCCTCCCCGAACCCTCTCTCACCCCCTCCCCCACCCCCTCTCCTCCTCCCCTTCCCCCCTCTCTTCCCCCCTCTCCCCCTCTCCTCACCCCTCTCCCTCCTCCCCTCTAATCCCCTCTCTCTTGCACCACTCCCTGCTACCCCTTTACCCCTCACCCCCCACTCTTCCCCTCTCCCCCCCACCTCTCTTCCTCCCTTTTCTCTCTCTCTCTCCCCCTCCTCTCTCTCCCCCTCCTCTCTCTCCCTTTCCATGCTCTCCCCCTCCACTCTCTCTCCACCTATCACCTCCCCCTCTTCCGCCCCCTCTCCTCTCCCCTCCCCCTCCCTTTCCTCCCCTCTTCTCCCTCACCCCTCTCCTCTCACCTCCCCCTCTTCCCCTCTCCCCTCCCCTTCCCCCACTCCTCTCTACCCCCTCAACCATCCTCCCCCCTCTACCACCCCCTTCCCCTACCCCTGTATCCTCCTTTACCCTCCCCGCTCTCCTCCCCTCCCAATCATTCCCCTCTCTCTCCCTTCCCCCTACCCTCTCCTCCCCCTCCCCACTCTCTCCCCATCTCCCCCTCCGCCTCCCCACTCTCTCCCCATCTCCCTCTCCCCTCCTGCCCACCCCCCCCCCCCACTCACCCATCCTCTCCTCCTCCCCTCCACCCCCCTCTCCCTATATCTCTTGCCCTTCTGTCTCTGCCCCTCTCTCTCTGTCTGTCCCCACTCTCTCTCTGTCCTCACTCTCTAACCCCTCCTCCCCTCTAGATGCACCTGCGAGTTGGGGGCAATGCGTCAGTGGATAGGGCGGTTATGGGGTAAAAGGATCTAATTAATAATATTAATATAATATCACGGGGATAGTTAGTGTGGGGGGTGGTTAGTGTGTGTGACGCCGCATGCCACCCCCGCCCCCGCGCAAACGCACGTTGGAGGAACAGACCCAACGTGTCTGCACTTGGTCTAGTATACTTTTAAAACTCTGTGTGTGTGTGTTGGCGGTGTGTGTGTCTGTGTTTGTGGGCTATGTCACATTCCATTTTTTTCCAGATAAGGATTTTGGCCTTTGATTCCATGGTTCGCCAAAACCACATGCTCAAACTCCGTTATTTTTTCTATTTTGCTAGCACTTTCGCTTGTACATTCACGGATTTACTCCTCATTACATTTAGACATTTTTATGTACACATTTTTCAATAAAATACTCCCCTCCCCCACACTCACTCATTTTAAAATCGAAACGGCACCTCACGTGCTGCTTACATCACAATCCCACATGCCGACCAATCCCAAGCCGCTTCTCTCTCTTAATTTGGCAGCCCGGCTCCCCCCTCCCTCCCTCCTCCAACTACGCTCGCGCCTTCCGCAGCTGGACTCGCCCGCGCGCTCCAACCCCCCTCCCCCTCCAACTATGGTCACGCCACGCCTCCCGCAGCTGGAAGCCGATTAGGAAAAGGGGAAATGCAGCACGACCTGGGTGTCATGGTACACCAGTCATTGAAAGTAGGCATGCAGGTACAGCAGGCAGTGAAGAAAGCGAATGGTATGTTAGCTTTCATTGCAAAAGGATTTGAGTATAGGAGCAGGGAGGTTCTACTTCAGTTGTATAGGGTCTTGGTGAGGCCACACCTGGAGTATTGCGTACAGTTCTGGTCTCCAAATCTGAGGAAGGACATTATCGCCATAGAGGGAGTGCAGCGAAGGTTCACCAGACTGATTCCTGGGATGTCAGGACTGTCTTATGAACAAAGACTGCATAGACTCGGTTTATACTCTCTAGAATTTAGGAGATTGAGAGGGGATCTTATAGAAACTTACAAAATTCTTAAGGGGTTGGACAGGCTAGATGCAGGAAGATTGTTCCCGATGTTGGGGAGGTCCAGGACAAGGGGTCACAGCTTAAGGATAAGGGGGAAATCCTTTAGGACCGAGATGAGGAGGAATTTTTTCACACAAAGAGTGGTGGGTCTCTGGAACTCTCTGCCACAGAGGGTAGTTGAGGCCAGTTCATTGGCTATATTTAAGAGGGAGTTGGATGTGGCCCTTGTGGCTAAGGGGATCAGGGGGTATGGAGAGAAGGCAGGTACGGGATACTGAGTTGGATGATCAGCCATGATCATATTGAATGGCGGTGCAGGCTCGAAGGGCCGAATGGCCTACTCCTGCGCCTAATTTCTATGTTTCTATGTAATCGCCCGCGCGCGCACCCGTCAATCCCCCCCCCTTCTCAAAATGCTCTGCCGATCGGGAGGAGAGTTAAGGCATCAGTTCCGCGAAGCTGGCGCAGCTCGCGAAGCCCCGCGCACCTGAGCGCCCCTCCCTTCTGATCTTTGGTCAGAAGCCCGCAGCTCCACTCTCACGCCAGCATGCTCTGCAGATCGGGAGATGAGATAAGGCGATGGGCGGGCGGGCAGGGTAAGGCCCGATCCTGGGGAGGTGAAGAGGGGGAGTCGGGGGGATTGAGGGAGAGGAGGGAGTAGGGAGGGAGAGGGGGGAATGGGGAGGTGAGGAGGGAGAGTGTGGGATTAGTGGGAGAGGAGTGGGGGTGATAGGGAGTGGGGAATAGATGAACTGCCCCCACCCCTCTCCTCCTCCCTCCCCACTCTTCTCCCTCTCTCCCCCTACCCCTCTCACCCCTACCCCATCTCCTCCTCCCTCCCCCTTCCCTCCCCCCCTCTCAGACCCCTCTCTCTCTACTCCCATCTCTCACCCCTCAGGGTATCCTGCCCTACTGCCTCTGCCCCTTTCTCTTTGTCTCTCCCCATTCTCTCCCTGCTCTCACTCTCTACCCCCTCCTCTCTCTCTCCCCACTCTATCTCTCTCCCCCCCCTCTCTCTCCCCTCTCTCTCTCTCTCTCCCCCCTCTCTCCCTCCCCCCTCGCTCTCTCTCCCTCCCCCTTTCTCCCTCCCCTCTCTCTATCCCTCCCCCCCTCTCCCTCTCCCCGCCCCTTTCTCTCTCCCTCCCCCTGTCTCTCTCAGTAGAGATTTTCCTTGCGAGTTTAGAAATCCACTCCTCTGTAGCTTTGGTACATTATTTTCCTGACTTTCTAATTAAAATTGTTGACCAATCTGACCTTTTGTTAAATCTGACCGCTGCCCAGCTGCTGACGTTAGAATAGCAGTGACATTTTTACATCTTCTGGTAGAAGATTTCCTTATGATTTCAAAAATCCAATCCTCAATAAATTTGGTCGATTATTTCCCGAGACATTTACTAAAATTTATCACCAAAATGACATTTTAAAAAAATATTAAGGTTGCCCAGCTGCCTACCCCAAAATGCCTTAGCATCTGGCCTAACTGCCTCCAGGCACCGTCTGACCCTGCCCCCCCCCCACCCAGCCCCAGCCCCAGACCCACCCTGCTGACCTCACAATCCCTTTGTACCTGGCCCAACTGCCCCCTGGCCCGCCCCCAGCCTGCCAGGTTGTTGCTTCCATTGTTTTTCATTGAATTTAATTATTTCTCACTTATCATCACTAATTCTTAACATTAACTTTTAATTTCAAAGACAGTTTATAAAAATTAATTTGCTGTCTGCATTGACAGCTTAGACCTGTCCCGCTGTGTGTGTGTGTGTGTGGGGGGGGGGGGGGGGGGGGGGGGGGTCCTCCCCTGAATTCCATGGAGCTGCCAACAGTTTTCGTGCATGAGACACGGATGCTTTTTTTCAAACATTCTGAACGCATGGCGCACGGTTCCATTTTACTCTCTCTGTCTCTCCCCCTCTCTCTCCCTCCCCATCTCTCTCTCTCCCAATTTCTCTCTCTCTCTCTACCCCCCCTCTCTCCCTCTCTCCCCCCTCCCTCTCTCTCCCCATTTCTCTCTCTCTCCCCCCCTCTCTCCCTCTCTCCCCCCCTCTCTCCCTCTCTCCCCCTCCCTCTCTCTCCCCTCTCCCCCGACTTCCTCTCTCCCTCCTTCCTTCTTGGGGGCTATGTGCCAGTGGATAGCGCGGTTATGGGTTAAAAGGAGCAAATTAATAATATTAATATATCAAGGGGGATAGTTAGCATGTGTGCGGGGGGGGGGGGTAGTTAGTGTGTGTGACGCTGCATGCAGCCCCCCCAGCACCCCCCTCCCCCATAACCACACATTGCGGGAACAGACCGAATGGGTCTGCACTTGGTCTAGTCTCCCTTAAAGCTGCACATGTACATTCGTCCTCCTCACACCCTTTTATCTCCTTATTTTCTCTTGCCTCTGTCACTTACTCCAGTCATCTGCCGATCACCCCCATCTGTTAACATCATGTCAGTCTGAAGAAAGGTTCTGACCCGAAATGTCACCTATCCATGTTCTCCACAGATGCTGCCTGACCTGCCGAGTTACTGCAGCACTTTGTGTTAGTCATAGACTTAAACAGGCCCTTCGACCCAACTTGCCCACACCGACCTACATGTCCCAGCTTCACTAGTCCCACTTGCCTGCGTTTGGTCCATATCCCTCCAAACTCGTCCTATCCATGTACCTGTCTAACTGATTCTTAAACATTGGGATAGTCCCAGCCTCAACTACTTCCTCCGGCAGCTTGTTCCATACACCCAACTCCCTCTGGGTGAGAAAGTTACCCCTCAAATCCCTATTAAATCTTTTCCCCTTCACCTTGAACCCACGTCCTCTGGTCCTCGATTCCCCCGCTCTGGGCAAGAGATTCTGTGTATCTAACTAAATTGTGTTCGATGCAGGATTCCAGCATCTGCAGTTTCTTGTCTCTCCCTCACCTATATCCACCCATCACTTGTGAAGAAGGGTCTCAACCTGAAACGCCATCCTTCCCTTCTGTCCAGAGATGCTGCCTGTCCCGCTGAGTTACTCCAGCATTTTGTGTCCACCTGTCACTTGCCAGGCTTTGTCCAGCCCATCAAACTCAAACCGTCATCTGTTCATTCCCTCTAAAGCAGCCGAGGAACTCAGGGGGTCTGGCTGCATCTGTAGAGGGAAGGGAATCTAAGGCGACCACTCCCACCTCTCCTTTCCAACTTTCTCCACCCCCCCCCCACCCCAAGCAGTCTGAAGAAGGGTCCCGATCTAGAACGTTGCCTGTTCGTGCTCTGCAGAGGTGCAAGTTACTCCAGGAGATTGTGTTTATTTTTGTAAACCAGTAAATACAAGTCCAGTCACTTTTATTTCTATAGCACATTTAAAAAACAACTCTCGTTGACCAAAGTGCTTTACATTGGTGGAGGTACTAAGGTTATACAACAGTGGTTCATAGATTAAGTACAGACATAAATACATACATATAGCCCTCAGAGGACGTCAATAAAGGCTTGACAGTAAAGATGAGTTGATGGAGGGGACAATTCTGATGGGAAGAGGGATGCTGTTCCACAGTCTAGGAGCTGCAACCGCAAAGGCGCGGTCGGTCGGTCGCCCCTGAGCTTCTGCCTAGACCGCGGGATGGTCAGTAACCCCAAGTCGGCCGATCTGAGGGACCTGGAGGTGGTGTGGTGGGTGAGCAGACGTTTGATGTAGGTGGGGGCAAGCCCGTTAAGGGCTTTGTAGACATAAAGAAGGATCTTGAAATTTATTCGGAACAGCACAGGGAGCCAGTGGAGAGAGGCCAGAATCGGGGTGATGTGGGCCCTTTTTCGGGTGCCCGTCAGGAGACTCGCTGCGGCGTTTTGGACCAGTTGCAGGCGGGACAGGGAAGATTGGCTGATGCCAGTGTAAAGGGAGTTGCAGTAATCGAGGCGGGAGGAGATAAATGTACGGATGATCTTTTCGAGGTCATCGAACTGGAGGATTTGTTTTATTTTAGCTATCGTCCGAAGCTGGAAGGAGCTAGCTTTTACCAGAGCATTGACTTGTTTTTCAAATTTCAGTGCTGAGCCAAGATTCTTGACGTGAGGTTTGAGTAGTGGGGTAAGGCTTCCAAGGCTGCCTGATATTGTTTTGATTGAGGCCGAGAGGCCGAGAAGGACAACCTCAGAATTACTCTCATTTAGTTGGAGGAAGTTCTGGGCCATCCAACACTTTATATCCTCGAGGCAGTGGATAAGGTTAAGCCGATTTGATCGGTTGTTGGGCTTCAGGGCGACATAGAGTTGTGTATCGTCTGCGTAGCAATGGAAGAGAATGCCGTGCCTTTGGATGACATGGCCTAAGGAGGGCGTATACAGGTGGAAGAAGAAAATGGGGATAAAGGATGGAACCTTGTGGAACCCCGCAGCAGAGGCTAGCTTGGGAGGAGAAAGAGTTGCCGATGTTAGTGGAGAAACTCCTACCTTTGAGGTAGGAGATGAACCAGCTCAGGGCAGTGCCATCAATACCAACCCCATACCGGAAATGGTCAATTAGGATGGTGTGGTCGACAGTATTAAATGCTGCGCTGAGGTCGAGAAGGAGCAGGATTGAACAGTCGCCGGAGTGAATGGTGAGAAGTAGATCATTATGTACCAAAGATACTAGACGAGTAAGATAAACCACTTGACGAAAAAGCCGTAGTACGGTCATGGGCTCATGGGTATTTTTATTCGCGCCATTTTGGGTATCATATATATGAGGGTTTTTTAAAAATGGGCTTCTGTCATGGCGTCCACATCTACATGCGTAGCGAGCTGTTCTGCTATAATGCTCGAATCGCCAATGTAAGCGATTCGAGCACATTATCGCAGTCTTTCTTCACATTCCCCACTAAAGACGAAAGGTAAGAAAAAAATTATACCTTTCTGCCTTGAGGGCCGCCCGATCTCATCCTATAGCTCAGATCGCGGAGCCGGGGGTCGCAAGAAGAATTGCTCTGATCGCTGGCCCGCGGACTATATCACCCTGAAGCCGTGGTGTGCGGAGGTTCTAGTCCCGGGGGCAGAGTGTACTTTCCCTCGTTGAGTCTGGGATTCCTCGCCGGAGAAAAGCTCCGACCGCCGGCCCGCGGCCTATAACATCACGAAGCCCCGGTCTCCGGTAGGAGGCGGCCGATTCGGGACCTCCAAGCCGCGGAGATCCCGAATCGACTTGTGTTTAAGCTGGTTTGAAATAGTGTTTAAAATACATGATAAATGGTGTTATAGGGAACAACGACATGCCACGAGGTGCACACATTAAAGCCTTAATTTCCTTCCCAATGTATGATGACTGTAATATATACAATTCTATTCTTATAATCCGACAATGTATTATATTATATGAGACATTTTGTGGTACATGAGCACGTTATTAGAAAGTCTTCTTTTATACATCTAGACTTAGCACAAAAATAAAGGTATACAAAAATGCTGGAGAATTTCTCCAGCATTTTTGTCTGCTTTCGATTTGCCAGCATCTGCAGTTCCCTCTTAAACAATAATAAAGGTATCAATTTTTACACTGCTGTACATTTTTGGTTTTGTTCTTGTTGTAATGCATGCAAGGTATTGTAAGCTCTTCTACATTCAAGTTAAATTGTCCTATAAGAGGAAAAATGCACCTTCAATATACATGTCTCTCCCCACCCCTGAAAACAAGTGACATATCATTCATTCTGCAGTTTCTGTACTGATGTACTTATGCAGTTATGTACTTATAATCAGATTTGTTATAAATTAATTCTATATGATATTTTACTGTAATTTCAGATGTCGACAGTGGGTTCAGAATACTCGTTAACAAGATCTCCTACACCGAACTACGGAGTACTTGTCAAAGAACTGCCGTTTTTGTTCTGAACACCCTGTATATCTCACACATCAAACAATAAATTATGTAAATCTTACCATAAATGGCAGAAATAAAAAATGTTATCCTTGTTTATAAACTTTGATGTAGAATTATTTAAAATTGAGTGGATTGATGCAATATACTGCAAACCCACAAATGTTTAGTTATGAGATATTCACATTTAAAAACTCACTCAGTAGCTTGGGTGGCTGTGAGGGACCGCTGGGACCTGACAGCGGAACTGCAGCTAGACCCGGGGCTCGCAGGTGACCTGGGAACTGCAAGTAGTCCCGGAGGGTCCTGGCCCCTATGCAAAAAAGGCTGTGGACCCCTGGCCTAAAGGAAACCCTCGATCCTGTCCCGCCATCCTTTGTTCAAAATTTAGCAACTCAAATGGTGGTGCGTCTTCATTGCCGGGAAATACTGTAACTAATTTCCCTCAAATGTATGTTAGATTTTCTTCAAATATGTGAAATTAAAAACGAAACTATGGTGGCAATGCACAGTATTCATGTCTAAAGCACGCACTTCTACATGAATGTAGGTATGTATACACTATATTTATTTACACTAATATAGAATCAAAAAATATCTTGGCATGTGTTCATTTATATTTTATTTACAATATTAGGATTACTGATCACCATTTTTTCACCCTTTACTTTTTTTATATTTACATTCGTTATTATTTTTTGTATAACACATACTTGATTTTATATTATATATTATATAATCATGACTTCTATCTATATTATATAATCAGATTAAATGGATATGGTTTAATGGAATTGGAAATTCGCATCGGATTGAAGTTGGGGTGTAATGTCGGGCTGGAGGTGTCAAGAAGGCTACTCCAAAAAAAGCCACCCTAACAATAAAATGCAAGATATGAATGTAAGGAGTGGGGGTGATGGAATCACCTTCTGCAGTTGGAATGTTAAAGGAATCAATGAACCAATTAAAAGGGGAAAGGTATTAGCTCAGCTGAATAGATTGAAATCTGGAGTTACGTTTCTTCAAGAGACACATCTTAAAAAAGATGCTCAATATAGATTAACAGCTAAATGGATTTCAAAAGTATATCATTCTTCGTTTATACACAAATCTAGAGGAGTTGCAATAATTATTCGCAAGGGTATACCTTTTAAACTTAATTCGATAATAGAGGATAAGGAGGGTAGATATTTAATAATTACAGGGGAATTACATTCAAAAAAAGTAATTCTTATGAATATATACGCACCTAATTTTGATAATCCACTATTTTTTAAGAAAATATTTAATAGTATTCCTATATCCACCCAATATAATTTAATAATTGGAGGTGATTTAAATTGTACTTTAGATAATTATTTGGATAGATCTTCTACGAAAAGTAAGGCTCTTTCTAAATCAAGTAAGCTTATAAATTCTTTTATTAATACATCGAATGTTAAAGATATTTGGAGATTGGATAATCCAACCGGACGGGAATATTCATTTTTCTCGCCGGTATTCGGAACTTATTCGAGGATAGATTATTTCTTAGTTGACTCAAAATTACTCCCCTTTACGTATGATGCAAAGTATCATAATATTATTATCTCAGATCATGCCCCGTTAACATTTAAGATAAAATTAAAAGATATAGTTAATAAAACTAATATTTGGAGATTCAACACACAGATATTAAAGGATAAAGACTGCTGTAATTATGTGGAGAAACAGATTAAATTATTTTTTGAAACTAACGATAAACCTGAGACCTCCCCATTATTATTATGGGACACATTTAAAGCATTTATGCGCGGTGCAATAATATCAGCACAAGCACATTTTAATAAAGAAAATCGAAAGATGGAGCAAAAGTTAGAAAAAGAGATAAAACAATTAGATAGTGAAAATATAATACATCCTTCTAAAGAGTTGAGTAATAAAATTGCTATATTAAAATATAGATTAAATAAAATTTACTCTGATCAAGTGATAAAACTTTATCAACAAACTAAACAAGTTCATTTTGAATTTGGTGATAAACCTCAAAAATTATTAGCACGACAACTCAGAAGATTAGACGATGAAAAAACTATACATAGTATTAGATCGGTACAGGGAAATATGTTGACTATACCAAGAGACATTAATGACACATTTTTACAATATTATCAAAATCTTTACTCATCTAAATTAACAGGGCAAATAGATGAAATGGAAACATTTCTAGAAAAATGTCATTTTAATAAGCTAGATTCTGAGAGTAGGCAATTGTTAAATGCTGAAATATCTGTAATAGATATTGAAGAATCAATTGGATCGTTAAAAAATGGTAAAACAGCGGGCCCCGATGGCCTGAGTGCAGAATTTTATAAAAAATTTCATGATCTACTTTCACCAAGATTACAAATAGTGTACAGACACACCTATGAGTTAGGAAAATTACCAGAGTCTTTAAATGAATCTACAATCACATTAATTCCTAAATTAGATAAGGATCTGGAAGATCCTGGATCATATCGAGCGATTGCTCTTTTAAATACTGATCAAAAAATATTAACTAAAGTACTTTCTCGGAGACTAAGTTTAGTGATTTCCAAAATAATACATTATGATCAAACAGGTTTTATTCCAAAACGTTACTCATCACATAATCTTAGACGCTTGTTTAATATTATCTACTCGAGAAGAAGAAGAGATATAGAATTAGCAGTTATATCGTTGGATGCTGAAAAAGCATTCGACCAGGTGGAATGGTCATATTTATTTAATATAATGGAAAAGTATCAACTGGGGGATGGATTTTGTAAATGGGTAAGAATATTATATTCTAACCCTACTGCAAGAATTTTAACCAATCAAATACTATCACCTAAATTTAGACTTTTTAGGGGATGCAGACAGGGATGTCCGTTATCCCCTTTATTATTTGCCTTGGTGATAGAACCTCTGGCTGAAAGAATTAGATCAGAACCTGAAATATATGGGTATAATACTGACACAACAAATAATAAGATATCTTTATATGCAGACGATATTCTGATTTATATTACTAAGCCGGAATGTAGTATTCCCAAGTTATTCAATGTTATAAATGAATTTAGCGTATTTTCAGGATATAGGATTAATTGGAATAAAAGCGACATTATGCCTATAACTGGTATAAATGTAAATATATTACAAAAATACCCATTAAAAATAGTTACAGATAAATTTAAATATTTAGGAATTAATGTGTCTAAATCCTATAAATTATTAATTAAAGCTAATTATTATCAATTATTAGAGAAACTTAAAAAAAACATTTCATATTGGAAAACACTCCCTATATCTATGATCGGTAGAATTAATGCTATAAAGATGATTTTTTTACCACAATTGTTATATTTATTTCAGGCAATTCCTTTTTTTCTCCCAAAATTTTTTTTAAAAAAAATTGATAATATTGTTAATAGTTTTGTTTGGGATTACAAAAGTCATAGAATAAGTAAAAAACATTTATGTAAGTCTAAGATAAATGGAGGGCTAGCACTTCCAAATTTTCTATACTACTTTTGGGCTGTCCAGATTAAGAATATTAATTTTTGGTGGGTAAATATGGATGATGAACCAATGTGGTTAAAAATGGAAAAGGAAGACTGTTTACCTTTCAATATAGAGTCGATTATTTTCGCACCAAAGGAAGTACAAAAAAAGACTTATAGGGACAACCCTATAATTCATAATAATAGGCGTATTTGGAAACAGATAGTTAAGACCTTATATCTGGATAATCTTTCTTTTAGGTTACCAATTAGGAATAACCCACTGTTTAAACCCTCAATCTTAGATGCGGGGTTTAGACTGTGGGAGGATTCAGGAATTAAAAGGATAGGACACCTTTATAGAAATGGAAATTTTTTATTATTTGAAGAGTTACAAGATATTTTTGGACTACCTTCACAACACCATTTTAGGTATTTACAAATTAGAGATTTTATTAAATGCAACACACAAGACTATAAAAATAAAGAATCAGGCTTATTAGATGAGCTGTTTAATTTACATCCAAATACGGATAAGCTTATAGCTTATATATACAATATTATTTTAGATAAAGAGAACCCAACAACTGAAACATATTGTCTAGCATGGGAAAATGAAATTGGATTACCTATAATAAAAGAAACTTGGGAAGAAAGCTTACAAAGAATACATTGGTGTTCTTTGAATGCCAGACATACATTGATACAATTTAAAGTTATATATAGATTACACTACTCGAAAACCAAATTAAAAAGTATCTTTCCTAGTCTCTCCTCTATTTGTGATAAATGTAAGAATCTTGAAGCAAATTTAATACATAGTTTTGTAACGTGCCCACGGTTGAATTATTATTGGATTGAAATTTTTAAAGTTATTTCGGAAGTTCTTAAGGTTGAACTCGACCCAGACCCAAAATTAATAATATTTGGAATTCTGGAGCCAAATTTGGTACTCACAGTAAATCAAAGAAATTTTTTTGATTACTGTTTAATAATAGGGAAAAAAATGATACTTAAATTTTGGAAGGGAACATTATCCCCAACAATTAAAATGTGGAAAGCAGAGATGTTGGAGACGTTGAATTTGGAAAGAATTAGATTTGTCCTTTTGGACAGGTATAATTCTTTTGAATCGATATGGTCTCCATATATACAGTATTTAGAGAAGTAGCTATTCTTGGAATCACGGCTCGACGGGTACCCTACGGAATCCGATGCGAATAACTTACTTATATTTGATATTATTGCGCATTTATTATAGATATTACTGTATGAAATAGTATTTCGTATAATGTATTTAGTTTTGTTTATATATATGTAATATTTTTGTTTTTTAAATTTTCTTTTTTTTTATGGTTGAAGTATGTGGGAATTTTTTTTTTTTTTTTTTTTTTAATTCTCTTTTTTTCCCCTCTTTTTTTTCTCTTTTATATATCTTTTTCTTTATTTCCAAAAAATAGAAGATATTAAGTATTGATATGTTATTTGTAGTAATATTGAATTAAGGTGTTAGTTTATAAAGTAAGCTATACATTGTAAACTGATTATTTCAAATAAAAAAATATTAAACACAATATTAGGATTACAGAGAGAGAGGTTGAATGAAAGAAAAAAAAGTGCAACAGAATTTGAACTTGTGATCACAAGAGAAATATACATATGTGTGTGTTATATATTTATATACATATATATCACACATATATATGCATCATATATATATATAATGAATAAATAAATATATATACATATATAATGAATATATATGATGAATATATATAATAAAAAAGAAAAATATGTATGTGTGTTACATAATTATATAAATCAATATCACATTTATATATTATATATATGATACACACATATATAAGGTAGACAAAATTGCTGGAGAAACTCAGCGGGTGCGGCAGCATCTATGGAGCAAAGGAAAGAGGCAATGTTTCGGGCGGAAACACTTCTTCAGACTGAAACGTTGCCTATTTCCTTCGCTACCTTCAGCATCTGCAGTCCCTTCTTCAACATATATAATATATATACGTGTTTATAATATATACATATAGGCAAATATATTGGCTTATGGCTTATGTTCCTTATATCTTATAGGCAAAAAAATAAAGGCAAATATAATTGTCTTTATGGCTTATAATATACATCATGCAAATGGCTCATGTACATCATGAGTTGCTTTAAATCAAAGTTGCTTCTGATCCAAGAGGAACTTTGAAATCTATTATCCCTATCTTGCCACTCACACAGAAACACACACATACCGTTCCCCCACAACACTGATTAAACCAAAGATCATAGGATGCATATGGTCCAGAGACCTTTCATTGCGCATTGTCACCCATTTTATAAGCCCATTTTTAAAGAAGCACCTTATTTATTATAAACTAAGATCATAATGGTCTATCATAGAAGGCTAAAATAGACCAAGATAAACTGCAAACTTCAATGGACTAACGTGGATTAAACTGCGAGAGGCATAACGGGGATTGGGGTCTTATTCCTAAAATGGCGGAAGTGACATTCCGTTGCGTACTACACGTCTGTCCATTGGATTTCGAAGGAGTGGTCTATCTTGCTCCTCTAGTATCTTTGTTATGTACCTTCAACAAGGCAGACAAGTGCTGTGGTGGGCCCTGAAACCTGATTGGGAAGTTTCCAAGTTAGTATTTTGGTGAAGGTAAGGCATAAGTTGACTTAAAATTACCTTCTCAAGGACTTTTGAAAGGAAAAGCAGTTTTGAAATAGGTCTGTAGTTGCTTGGCAAGGTGGGGTCGAGGTTAGGTTTTTTCAGGAGGGGCTGGACCACCGTGTGCTTGAAGCAGGTAGAAACAGTGCCAGTGGCCAGAGAACCGTTGAAGATGGCGAGGATGCTGGAACCAGCTATTGTAATGACATCCTTCAGAAGGGCAAAGGGGACAACGTCGAGGGGGCAGGTAGTAGGTTTCATGGCAGTGACCAGTTTTACAAGGGAGGGTTGAGTAACGGGTTGGAAACAGTCTAATTTTGAAGAACAGACCAATGAGACAGCCAGGTCACGGATGGGAGGGGAAATATTCGATCTAATGTTCATTACTTTGCTGGTGAAAAATGTAGTAAATTCCTCACAATTAGCTGGGGACCCAGTTAAGCTGGTGCTGGGGGCAGGAAATATGATAGAGGTGATGGTACTAAAAAGGACCTTGGAGTTATGAACATTTTTGGAAATAAGGGCAGAAAAGTATTTTGTTCTTGCAGATTTTACTGTTTCCTGGTATCTGTGTAGATTGTTTCTCAGAAGTTCAAACGAAATTTGAAGCTTATCAGATTTGTAATTCCGTTCTGATTTTCTGCACTCTATTCTTAGGGCTCTGGTGGTGTCATTGAGCCACGGCCAGCCTTTAGGCTTAGGCTTTTTCATTTTAAGAGGAGCAACAGAATCCAAGATGGAAGAGCAAGTAGTATTGAATAAAGAAATGAGGTCGTCGGTGCTGAGATGGAGGGGAGACGCCTCAATAGTGCAGATGTCAGGGGCGGCTATGAGTGCCACGGAGAACTTACTGGCAGTTGAAGAGTTTACGTAGCAGGGGTAGCGAGCAGGGAGATGGGATTTTCAGGTAGAGAAAGGCAGAGATGCATCAAATATAATTGCATCATACAGACAGGCATCAATAATTTCTGTATTACAAATTGGGAGACCAGACGAAAGCACTAGGTCTATTGTACGGCTAAGCTTGTAAACCAGCATTTGGTGTTCCTCGTATCTAGACTACGCATGCATTTCACCCTACACTTGCATTCGGTCCGCCAAGGCCTGCTGGATGCCAACCATTTTAACTCCCCTTCCCACTCCCACACTGATCTTTCTGTCCTGGGTCTCCTCCATTGCCAGAGCGAGGTGAAACGCAAACTGGAGGAACAGCACCTCAAAGCTTACAGCCCAATGACATGATTAAGGAGACACCCTCCCCCCCCCCCCCCCCCCCAATCAATTCCTGAGTCCGTCCCGACCCCATCTGATGTTTCCCGCTTACTCCCCCGACTCCATCATTCGAAAGAAGGGTGCAGACCCGACACGTCGCCTGTCCATTCCCCTCCAATGATGTGCCGGGTCAGCCCTCCGTGTGGGAAACGGATGGAGGTGTTCCTAATATAAGCACTCCTTGGCCCTGTCGAGGAGCAGACAATCCACAGTAACAGCATCTTCTCACTCATACTGTGCCCAAGTGAAAATGCAACAGTGAGCCAAGCTGCAAACAGCCGACTGCTCACAGTACCAGCTGGCTGCCACTGGCCCAAAAACGTAAAGGCATTTTAAAGTATTTTTTTTAAAACAAAGTCTT
The DNA here is from genome assembly GCA_963514005.1 of Raja brachyura. The sequence continues at coordinate 14,633 of CAUPSL010000765.1, read as the reverse complement.
GACGCATTTGTGCCTTATGTAACAAATAAAGCAAGTTTTTCCTGACTTCACTATGTTCTTCGGTATTCTTCAGAATTCATGTTGTGCTATCAATGAGAGAAAATGCCAACCATCTCCAGAAATAATAAGAAATTATTCTCGCCTCCATGCATATCTGTAGGCGTAGGGCAGTCGGACACCTCCCCACTACTTCATACATAGTTCCTGCACTTGGCAATATCATTTGGCCGCTGTTGTATTTTATTTGTTTAATGGATTTGATTAGAGTTGGAAATGTTTCCTTTCCTACAAAGGTCATTCCTCTGAGGAGTTTCTATTGCAACATGCCCACTCTTGCCTTTATGAAGAGACTTACGATTTGTACTGCAAGGTATGACTGACAAATAATGGATTAGCTGTACAAAATAAGATCCATTGATTCAATGTTTAAGAAGGAACTGCAGATGCTGGAAAATCGAAGGTAGACAAAAATGATGGAGAAACTCAGCGGGTGAGGCAGCATCTATGGAGCGAAGGAAATAGGCAACGTTTCAGGTCGAAACCCTTCTCCAGACGGATGTGAGGGTGGGGGGGGGGGGGGGGGGGGTGGGGGGGTGGGGCGGGAGGAAGAAAGGAAGAGGTGGAGCCAGAGGGCTGAGGGAGAGCTGAGAAGTGAAGCTCTTCCGTCGCCTCCGTTTCAAAGCGTTGTTTCATGGGAAGGAGTCCTCGCCCCCCCATTGATGACCCCTTCTCCCTTCTCCAACGGACCCCCTCGTCTTGGACCACCCCCTCATGGCCATCTATTGGCTTTGGACCTCTTAATTTTAAACTGCTGGCTGGACATTAACAGCCTCAACTTCTCCACTCCCGTCTCACTCAACCCTCCCTGAACGTACATCCCTCCACTCACTCTGCAACCAACCAGAGGGTCGTTGCTGGGTGATCAAACCCGCCGACAAGGGAGGTGCGTGTTGGTCTGGCGCGCTGATTGAAAATGACTTCCATTTTCTAGGCCCCCATTCCCTCATCTTCACCATGGATGTCCAGTCACTCTACACCTCCATCCCCCACCAGGAGGGTCTCAAAGCCCACCGTTTCGTCCTTGATCGCAGAACCAACCAATCCCCGTCTACCGATACTCTCCTCCGCCTAGCGGAGCTGGTCCTTTACCTTAATAACTTTTCGTTTGACTTCTCCCATTTCCTCCAAACACAAGGCGTAGCTATGGGCACGTGCATGGGCCCTAGCTATGCTTGACTCTTTGCAGGGAATGTCGAACAATCCGTGTTCGAGATGTACCGTGGCCCTATTCCCGAACTCCACCACCGCTAGATCGACAACTGCATTGGTGCTACCTCCTGCACCCACGCAGAACTCACTGACTTCTTCCATTTCACCACTAACTTCCATCCAGCACTCAAATACACTGGACCATTTCCAACATTTCTCTACCATTTCTTGACCTCACTATCTCCATCGCAGGTGATAGACTTCTGACCGACATCCACTATAAACCCACTGACTCCCAAGGCTATCTGGACTACACTTCTTCCCACCCTGCTTCCTGTAAGGACTCCATCCCCTACTCCCACTTCCTCCGTCTACGCCGCATCTGCACCCAGCATGAGGTGTTCCACACCAGGGCATCGGAGATGTCCTCATTCTTCACGGAACGGGGGTTCCCCTCTTCAACCATAGATGAGGCTCTCACCAGGGTCTCTTCTATACCCCGTGACTCTGCACTCACTCCCCATCCCCCCACTCGTAACAAGGCAGAGTCGCCCAGAGTCCTCAACTTCCACCCGACCAGCCATCACGTACAATAAATAATCCTCCAACATTTTCACCACATCCAATGTGATCCCACCACTTGCCGCATCTTCCCATCTCCTCCCCCGTCTGTCTCGACCCGAAACGTCGCCTATTCCTTCGCTCCATAGATGCTGCCTTACGCACTGATTTTCTCCAGGCTTTTTGTCTACCAATGGGATCCCACCACTGGCCACATCTTCCCATCTCCTCCCCTGTTGGCTTTCCGCAGAGACCGCATCCTCCGTAACTCCCTGGTCAATTCGTCCCTGGCACTTTCCCTTGCAACCGCAGGAAGTGCTACACTTGTCGCTTTAACTTCCCCCTCTACTCCATTCAAGGACCCAAGCAGTCTTTCCAAGTGCGGCAGGGGTTCACCTGCACCTCCTCCAACCTCATCTATTGCATCAGCTGCTCTAGGTGTCAGCTGCTCTACTTCGGTGAGACCAAGCATAGGCTTGGCGATCGCTTCGCCCAACATCTCCGCTCAGTTCGCAATAACCAACCTGATCCCCTGGTGACAGCACCAACTCCCCCTCACATTCCGAATCCGACCTTTCTGTCCTGGCCTCCTCCATAGCCAGAGTGAGGACCACCATAAATTGGAGAAGCACCTCATATTTCGCTTGGGCAGTGACTTCATTGACTTCTCTAATTTCAGGTATTCCTTACTTCCTCTTCCACTTCTCAGCGCTCCCTCAGCCCTCTGGCGCTACCTCTTCCTTTCTTCCTCCCGCCTCCCCCCCCCCCCACCCTCACATCAATCTGAAGAAGGGTTTCGACCCGAAACGTTGCCTATTTCCTTCGCTCCATAGATGCCGCCTCACCCGCTGAGTGTCTCCAGCATTTATGTCTACCTTCGATTTTCCAGCATCTGCAGTTCTTTCGTAAACATTTTGTCTACTCCACTGCAAAATCTCCTCCTATCTCTCCTCCTCAAGTATGCCTACTTTGAAGAAGTTCTCCTTCTCCCTCCGAAGACAGTTTTATGACCAATCTCACTGCCCCCCCTTTGTGATAGCCTCTTCCCTCCAACTCTACGACCACATCCTAAACTGACCCGGTACCACAGCCAAGTTTGCTTGCTCGGGACTTGCTCTGGTCTCCATCTCATACCTCATGACTTCCAGCTCCAGTTCCCTACCTCCCAGTTCGGACCCAACCCAGAATATAGATACCGACTGGCTATCTGCCACCATACACGGCAGTTCTCCTTCCGTGCCCGGCGATCTATTCTGGCTGCGATATGCCGGCACCAGCAGGACCTTGCTTTGACTCTCCCGAAACTTCGGGCCTCACTCACCCAGACCTGCAACGGACCCCAACTCTACTTCATCCAACAACAGATCCATGTCTTCAATCAATGATTCCTGGCCCACCTGGACTCTACCAATGACCTTAAACCCGCCCGCCTCCAGGACGCTCCTGCCACCGACACTCCGCGACAACCGCCTGCAGGCCCCTGGCCCCAACACTGGCTGGCGCCGCCTGCCGGAACACCACCAGGCCGTGACGCCATCTTTGCCACGAGGAGCAGCACCAACACTCACCGCCTCCAGACCGACCTCAGGCCCCGACCACAGAGGGCGCCGCCATCGCTGACCTCCATGTCGATGCTGCCGCCGATGAAGCTGATGCTCGCTGCCTCACCGGTAACTCTGAATATCGCCCCCTCACCGAATATGCTGCCCCTTGCAACCTCCCCGATTCCTCCGACTATCGCCACCATAACGTCACCATCGAACCTCGCCGCCTCACCGGGACCCCCGAACCTCGCCGCCTCAACATGACCATCGAACATTGCAACCTCACCAGGGCCCACTCACGTCGCCGCCTCACCGGGATTGTCGAACCTCACCGGGACCATCGAACCTCACCGCCTCACCAGGACTATCGAACCTCACTGCCTCACTGGGACCTACTCACCTCGCCGCCCCTCCGGGACTTACTCACATCGCCACCTCCAGGGCCGGTCTTAAGCCAAATGGACCAATTGCTCCCAATTGGGCCCCGCGCCTAAGTGGGCCCCGTGCTAGGCTGGTGGGCAACACACACTATCCCCTCAGCAGCGACCCCAGTAGATGAAATTCTTCACCGACAACAACACAGCCCCGCGGTTAACTCTTAATAGGCAGGTTGCACGCAGTTGAGGTCACTGTGACCCAGTACACGCGGTGAACTGCAGGTAAGCATTTACTATGGCCGCCAGCACAGCGGGCCCTTCTTCTGTCCCAGCATCCGGACTAGTTGCACACTCGCAGACCCCGGGTCGGCTGACCCGAGGGATGTTCTCATTCGCCCCCTTACACCTTGGTGCTTTGGTTCAGAGCAAAGATACTAGAGCATTTGGTTCAGAGCGCTTAATCACCCAAAAAAATAACCCCACAATATTCCAATCCAATTGCTCTAAGTTTGAGTGCGCTTCATATAGCGAAGGCTTATCGAGATGGTGCTGTCTGGACACGACAATGACTGCAGCTGTTAGTCGCAGAATGGCAGTGGTGGAGCCTCGGCGGTGGTGGGGCCTCGGTGGTGTTTGAGCCTCGGCAATGGTGGAGCCTCGGTGGTGGTGGAGCCTCGGTGGTAGTGGAGCCTCGGTGGTGTTTGAGCCTCGGCAATGGTGGAGCCTCGGCGGTGGTGGAGCCTCGGCGGTGGTGGAGCCTCGGCGGTGGTGGAGCCTCGGCGGTGGTGGAGCCTTGGCAGTGGCGGTGAAGCCTCACGGGTAGACCCGCGGTCTGCGGCCGAAGGGAGCTGGTTGGGAGAACAATGGAGGACCCGGCGTCGGGGGGTGTACCGGTCTGACGAGGGGTGACGACCCCCAAAAGTCAACCCATCCCCTCTCCCCAATGACGCCGACATTCCCGCTGAGTTGCTCCAGCGCTCCCCGTCTCCCTTCGGTGTCATTTTCCCTTCTGTTGACCGACCAGCACCTGTCTGTCTGTCTGTCTGTCTGTTTTATTATTTTCTTCTTTCCCTCATCAACCAGGACCTGGGGCAGGTAGAGGACGTGATGACGGCGGATGGCAGGCGGTGGGCGGAGCGACGGTTGCCCGATGACGTCATGGGGTAAAGGTGGGCGGGCTCGTAGGGACGTGGAAACGTCATAATGACTGGCGAGGCCGCGGTGCCGCGATGATGTCGAGGGGTAACGATGGGTGGGCCTGCGGGAACGCGATGACGTCGCGGCCGCTCGGTGGGCGGGGCCGCGGGAGCGCGATGACGTCGCGGCCGCTCGGAGGGCGGGGCCGCGGGAACGCGATGATGTCGAGGGGTAACGATGGGTGGGGCCGTGGAAACGCGATGACGTTGTGGCCACTCGGAGGGTGGGGCCGCGGGAACGTGATGACGTCCGGCTGCTCGGAGGGCGGGGACGCGATGATGTCGAGGGGTAACGGTGGGTGGGGCCCCGGGGACGCGACGACGTCGTGGGGTAACGGCAGGAGACGCGATGACTTCGCGGCCGGTGACGTCACCTCCCCTCGCGACGCCGGCGGCCGTTGTAACCCCGTGACGACCCCCCCGCGGTCACGCGGCCCCGGCAGCCATCTTGTCCCCTCCACCCAGTTTGGGTGAAGGCCCCTGAACCTCCCCGCCACGCCCCGACATGCCTGCAGGTAGCGGGCGGCGAGCTCAAGGCGGACACGGGGCCAGGGGTGGACAACACCGGGTCTGGCGCCATTGTGTTCACTGGGGGAGAGAGAGAGAAGGATGGAGGGGGAGGAGAGGGGGAAGGGGAGAAAGAGGGATGAGGGAGAGGGAGGGAGATAGAGGGGCGAGGGGAGAGAGAGAGGGAGGTGAGAGAGGGAAGAGAGATAGAAAGAGCAGGAGTCATAGTCAAAGAGTGATACAGCGTGGAACCAGGCCATTCGGCCCAACTTGCCCACACCGGCAAACATGCCCCATCTACACTAGTCCCACCCCGACCAACATGCCCCATCTACACTAGTCCCACACCGCCCAACATGCCCCATCTACACTAGTCCCACACCGGCAAACATGCCCCATCTACACTAGTCCCACACCGCCCAACATGCCCCATCTACACTAGTCCCACACCGCCCAACATGCCCCATCTACACTAGTCCCACACCGGCAAACATGCCCCATCTACACTAGTCCCACCCCGACCAACATGCCCCATCTACACTAGTCCCACCCCGACCAACATGCCCCATCTACACTAGTCCCACCCCACAGACCAACATGCCCCATCTACACTAGTCCCACCCCGCCCAACATGCCCCATCTACACTAGTCCCACACCGGCAAACATGCCCCATCTACACTAGTCCCACCCCGACCAACATGCCCCATCTACACTAGTCCCACCGCGACCACATGCCCCGTCTACACTAGTCCCACCCCACAGACCAACATGCCCCGTCTACACTAGTCCCACCCCGACCAACATGCCCCATCTACACTAGTCCCACCCCGCCCAACATGCCCCATCTACACTAGTCCCACCCCACAGACCAACATGCCCCGTCTACACTAGTCCCACCCCGACCAACATGCCCCATCTACACTAGTCCCACCCCGCCCAACATGCCCCATCTACACTAGTCCCACCCCGACCAACATGCCCCATCTACACTAGTCCCACCCCACAGACCAACATGCCCCGTCTACACTAGTCCCACCCCGCCCAACATGCCCCATCTACACTAGTCCCACACCGGCAAACATGCCCCATCTACACTAGTCCCACCCCGACCAACATGCCCCATCTACACTAGTCCCACCCCACAGACCAACATGCCCCGTCTACACTAGTCCCACCCCGACCAACATGCCCCATCTACACTAGTCCCACCCCGCCCAACATGCCCCATCTACACTAGTCCCACCCCACAGACCAACATGCCCCGTCTACACTAGTCCCACCCCGACCAACATGCCCCATCTACACTAGTCCCACCCCGCCCAACATGCCCCATCTACACTAGTCCCACCGCGACCAACATGCCCCGTCTACACTAGTCCCACCGCGACCAACATGCCCCATCTACACTAGTCCCACCCCGCCCAACATGCCCCATCTACACTAGTCCCACCGCGACCAACATGCCCCATCTACACTAGTCCCACCCCGACCAACATGCCCCATCCACACTAGTCCCACCCCGACCAACATGCCCCATCTACACTAGTCCCACCCCACAGACCAACATGCCCCGTCTACACTGGGTCCCACCCCGACCAACATGCCCCATCAACACTAGTCCCACCGCGACCACATGCCCCATCTGCCCGTGTTTGGCCCATATCCCTCCAAACCTGTCCTATCCATGTACCTGTCCAAGTGCGTCAACTAACTCCTCCGGCAACTCCACCGCCACCCTCTGGCTAAAGAAATTCCTCCTCGTCTCCTTCCTGAAGGAACGTCCTTTAATTCTGAAGCTGTGCCCTCTGGTCCTGGACTCTCCCACTCGTGGAAACATCCTCTCCATATCCACTCGATCTGGGCCTTTCACTGTTCGGTGACTAGTCCCCCCCCCCCCCTCTCGTTCTTCTAAACCCCAGCGAGCACAGGCCCACCGCCGACAAACGCTCATCATACGTTAACCCACTCGTTCCTGGGATCGGTCTTGTAAACCTCGATGAGCTGAATGGCCTGAATTCTGGTGGTGGAGTAACTCAGCGGGTCAGGCAGCATCTCTGGAGAACATGGATAGGTACAAAGTGCTGGAGTAACTCAGTGGGTCAGGCAGCATCCCCTGAGAACGTAGATAGGTACAAAGTGCTGGGGTAACTCAGCGGATCAGGCAGCATTTCTGGAGAGAATGAATGGGTGACATTTCGGGTCAAGACCCTTCTTCTGAAGACAGGACCTAGGCATAACTCTCCCCTCTCTTCTTCCCTCTCTCTGTCTCTCTCTGTCTCTCTCCACCCCCCCCCCATCCCCCTCTCTCTCTCCCCCTCTCACTGTTTCCTTCCCTCCCTATCTTTCTCGTTCACCCTCTCACCCCCTTCTCTCGCTCCCTCACTCTCTGAGTTCTAGAGCAACTTCTTTCATCCACGTCGACCAGAGACTTCAGGAAAGAGCAGGATTTTGCCGCTGGTGGGTTTCACCAGAAGTATAACCCCAAAGAAGTGCTTGGCAGGTGAGGATGAAGTCCCCCTCTCTCCCACCCTCCCTCTCCGCCCCCCCCCCTATTTCCCTCCGTCCACCCTCCCTCTCCCCTTTCTCTCCCTCCCTCTCTCCCTTCCGCCCCCCCTTTCTCTCTCTCCCCCTTTCTCTCCACCCATCTCTCTCTACCCCCCTCTCTATCCTCTCTCTCTTCTTCCTCTATGGATAGAGTGTGTGGGGAGAGGGAGGGAGGAGAGAGTGTGGGGAGGGAGCTGTGCTCCACTTACCTCTCCCTCTCTGCCTCTCTCCCGATCTCTCTCTCCCCCCTCTCTCTCCCTCTCTCCCTCTCTCTCTCTCTCTCTCTCTTTCTCTCTCTCTCCCCCTCCTTTCTCTCCCCTCTCCCTCTCTCCCTCCCCCTCCTTTATCTCCCCTCTCCCTCTCTCCTTCTCTGTGCCCCCTCTCTTCCCCCCCCCTCTCTCTCCCACCTCTCTCCCCCTCTCCTTATCCTCTCTCTCCCCCTCTCTCTACTCCTCTCCTCACTCTCTCTCAAGGGGAGTGAGCAGTGTGGTGCAGCGATGCATCCACAAGAAGACCGGCAAAGAGTACGCGGTGAAGGTGATGGAGGTGCCGGAGGAGAATTTGTCCCCGGAACAGGTGGAGGAGATCCGCGGGTCCATCCGCAACGAGGTGGAGATCCTTCAGATGGTTCTTGGCCACCAGAGCATCAGTGAGTGCCCTCCATCTCTTAATCCCTCCATTCTTCCACCCCCTACCCTCCCCTCCACCCCCGTCTCTCCATCCCTCCATCCCAACGAGGTGGAGATACTAAAGATGGTACTTGGCCACCAGAACATCAGTGAGTATCCCTATCTCTCAATCGCTCCATTCTTCCACCCCCTCCTCTCCAGCCCTGTCCCTCCCCACCCCCTCCCCCTCCCCACCCCCTCCCCCTCCCCCTCCCCTACCCTACCCTCCCCTCTCCATTCGCGGATGTATCCCCGATTTGGATTAAAATTAGAACAGTGGGCATGTTTCCTCTCGTCGCTAACCGCTCTCCCCTTCTCTCCCTCGCCCCCCTCTCCCTCTCTCTCCCTGCTCTCGCTTCCCATGTCTCCTCCCCTCTTCCCTCTCTCTCACCCCCTTCTGTCTCTCTCCCTCTCTCTCTCCCCCTCACTCTCTCTCACCCCCTTCTCTCTCTCTCTCTCTATCCCCTCTCTCCTCCCTCTCTCACAGTCACACTAATCGACCATTTCAGTTCAGCCACAGTGACTTTTCTCGTGTTTGATCTGTAAGTATTATTAGAGTTGCCGCCTCACGGCGCCAGAGACCCGGGTTTCATCCCGATCACGGATGCTATCTGTACGGAATTTGCACGTTGTCTCCCCGTGATCTGTGTGGGTTATCTCTGGGCGCTCCGGTTTCCTCCCACACTCCAAAGACTTGCGGGTTTGCAGGTTAATTGGCTTTGGTGAAGATTGTAAATTTTCCCCAGTGTGTGTGTGTGTGTGTGTGTGTAGGACAGTGTTAGTGTGCGGGATCGCTGATCGGCGTGGACTGGGTGGGGAAGGGCCTGTTTCCGCGCTGTATCTCTAATCTAGCGTACAGGGCAATCGCTGGTCAGCGCGGACTTGCTGGGTTGAGACCAGATTTCGGTATTTCACGTGATTCTTTATTCTCTCAGGATGAAACGAGGGGAACTGTTTGACTATCTGACAAAGAAAGTTCTCCTGACTGAGAGAGAGTCCAGGTGAGAGATACTGTCAATGTACAAA